>JAIFTH010000365.1:0-31859 GCA_019968535.1 Fragariocoptes setiger
TGTGTGTGTGTGTGTGTGTGTGTGTGTGTGTGTGTGTGTGTGAGAGAGAGAGAGAACAAGTTGAAGTGTTGGCTTTCGTTGCTGCTATTC
This sequence comes from Fragariocoptes setiger, assembly GCA_019968535.1. Taxonomy (NCBI): domain Eukaryota; kingdom Metazoa; phylum Arthropoda; class Arachnida; order Trombidiformes; family Phytoptidae; genus Fragariocoptes; species Fragariocoptes setiger. Next base: position 91 of record JAIFTH010000365.1, read on the forward strand.
GGTCGGTGTTCAATTCAGTACGAAAGATTCAAATCAATCGCAATCGAGTCCAACAAGCAGCAGCTCTCATTGCACCTAACTCTGCACATGTTGGGTGTATAATTTAATCAAACACACTCTCATTCAGCTCGATGAGTGTGGTGGCGTTGATCGTCGAACGAACACAATGCCAAGCTGATTGGCACTGTGATTGGATGCTTCATAATGGAATAGCACAGTGCAACTTGGATTGCCTAAAGCACAGCGTTAACAATATGCTGCAATCATACGACAATGCATGACGAGCGATCGAACTAAAGAAAGAACGAAAGCAAAAAAGCAATTCATAGAAAAAAAGTTGAAAGGGAGAACATTTTGATTTATGAACACGCCGTTGCGTTTAACGGCGTGTCGGCCACACTGAGAGCACGTTGAAAGCAACTGTCACGTTGAGAGCAATTGTTAGCACAATTGCCACGTGCCACGTGCAAACATTTACCAATTGAGTGAATGAGTGAGTGAGTGAAAGAGCGAGCACAGACCGTGGCACCAATTGCGGTATTTCAAATCATAGTTTGACTACAGTCTGTTGTTGTTAATGCTACTTTAATGCTTCGACGCTTCGAGAGTCGATGCATTGCTGTTTGTTGTGTGTGTGAGTGCGCCGCTCGGTGTGTGGTGTAAATTACACGCCAATCAACGTGATAATCATATGCTAATCTTGTTTTGCAATGACAACGTCGGCACAACGACGTCGTGACGACGTTGTTGTGCCGACAACGAACCAACAATTGCACAATTGAAAAGCATTGCACTCGTGCTCATTATTCATACGCGCACGCTCGCACAACACGTTCGTGTCAACGCTAAAGAATGAATAAGTGACGAACAAATAGCAGCCAACACATGGCCGAATGAACAGTACGAACGAGAAAATTAACGAACCAACGAACGAGCTGGCGAGTGAGTTCTTTCGTTCCGTAATTGGCCCAATGTTTGCACTTAATCAGTCATTGCTGTTGTTGTTGTTGTCGTTAATTTTTTGCTCCCTCGTTTGTTACACTCGTTTATCCTCACAATTTGAGCTTTGAATTCAAACAATTGCAGATTTTCACAATTGTCATCATCATGCGTTCGTCCGTCCGTCTGTCATGCACACGGCATCTACAATTCATCATGTGCAAGCCACGATATGTGGATTAACACAGCAATGCGGTTTCAATGCCACTCCGGTCGAATCGTATTGGGCCATTCAACGTAACACACACTATGTGTGGCAACATTACATCAGAAGCTGATGTGTTTATACACTCAATACAGAGCAAACGAATCAATAGACGGACGAACGGACGGACAGACAGATAGACAATAATTGAAACGACGCCTTCCCTATTGACGCAGCTTATTGGATTATAACAAGCGACGATATGAAGCGATGTGAATCACGTACACACTCACGCACCAGCAACAACATAAAGTGTGCTCTAAAGAACGTGCGCCCTGACGCACGTGCAAGTTATCATTTAGACATACAACATCGACAGCTTTACGTTTGAATCACTGTAGCTTACGGCGCTCGACTGCTACACGTGGCAACTTGGGCTAAGTTTGCGGCCACTCAATGATACGAACAATTTGATTGAATGATTCGCCAATCAGTACAACCAATGGTACACATATTTACGTTGATATTTATATATGTTTGTGGCAAATTGTGATTCACTATTCATCATTGATCGTTCATCTTTCATCACTGTGATCGTTGTGATTGTACATGATTGCGTGTGATTGTTCTTGATTTGCAATTTGAATTGTTCTATTTGTAGGTTCTATTGTTATACAAACGCAAAACGAACGACTGACTAAACGACTGCCACAGTGACTTTGCTTGCCTGAATAGCCTAACAATACAAACGATAAGGATTTAGCTTACTATCGATCAAAAAGCTTTAGCGCTAACCAGAAGCTTTAGCTCCATAGAAACAATACAACTTTACCTTTGATTCAAGTGAATGTCAAAAGAAGAAAAGAAAAAAACACAACTTTTTTTCTCTTCTTTTGGGGCTCTGGGCACACAAAAATGAATAGAATAGAATAAAAAGAAGACGCACAAATCGTATTATATGAATCGATGAATAAACAGTCTATCTGACGTGATCTTAGTAGTTGACGACTACTACGAACGAATTGTCAATGAATCGAACGCATATAGGACTGTCGATAGACCATCGAAACAGACATACAGACAGTCAGGCTGACGACAACCGACATTGCAATTGAACAAACGAACAAGCGAAAGAAAGTGTGCGTCTATTTGCTGACTCGAGACAATCGAAGTTGGCAAAATCGTGAAACTTGGAATTGAAATCGAAGCAAACCGTCGAGCGAAATGCTCAATTGTCAATCTCTGCCGTTCGTTTCATTCAATGTTTGTTCCTGCGTGTGCCTGTCTGTTTGGAAGTCTCGTAAAACACACAGACGCGGGACCATCAGGTCGAGAGATCAGGTGGCTTAGCTCTATATTTTTAGTGCCTCAACGTACAATGTTATGCGATGAGAAACACCGGTCACGTTCGTTGTTCGAAAGTTGTGTGTCTGCAAAAACACAGACACACACACACAGACGCTCAACACATTCACACAATCACATTCTATTTGATTCGATTCAATTCGATTTGTTTTGTTTGTTCGAAAATTTCGTCTCTCTGTTATCTCTAGCTAAAAATCAAGACAAAACAACGACAATCATTTCAACAGCGAACGATTTCTCAACCAATGCAATGGCAGTTGTTGACAATTGCGCTAGCTGTGCTGCCTTACGCGCGCCGCGCGTAGACTCATTGCGAACCGTAGATAGCGCGCGCGCGTATTTCAAATGCTAATTCAACGGCGTAGCGTGAATCGCGGTCCGCGATGAATGCACACATTGCCTGCACACAATGAGAAACATATGAGCATATCCTAACAGTCAATGTTTCTTGAGCTTTATTGAAGCGAACGCTCAAGTACGAATTTTGACTATTTGTCCGATTGTCGAAATTCGTCGTCGTTGTTTCCGTTCGTTTGTCCTATACGACGAGCGAGAAGGCAAATGAAACAACAACGACATCAACAAAGTTGATCATACGTAGCACGAGTGCATTACAGGTACACCGTACTGTTAGGCCGTTGATTTGTGACAAATCATTGTTGCACTTGTCGTTGCGCACACACTCACAAAAATAGCAACAACAAATAACATCAACATAGAGAACGAACGAGCGAACGAGCCAGCAAGCAAATGTGCCAACAACAACGGCCTAGCTCATTAATCATCGAGAGCTGACACAATCACTATGCTGATTGTTCGAGTGTGTGTGTGTGTGTGTGTGTGTGTGTGTGTGTGTGCGCTTGTTTATAGAGGATCGTTACCACCATGCTCGATATTACCATTGAATGTTGCGTATGCGTGTGTTCAATGTTAAAGTTTCAATTCTAGTTGAATTCAATTGCTGTTGAACGAATGTTCGATAGAGCGGACGAGTGTTTGTTGTCGTTGTCGAATTCATTTCGTCGTCGACGACGACAATGACGACGATTGCTAAACGAGCGTCGTAATGTTGTTTCACTTGGCCATACGACAATCGCGTCGTATCATGATAACAACGACCGTAAACAGTGACACTGACAACAACAATAACAGCGTTGTCGTAATAGTAAAAATATATGTAAATTAGTATCGGCTCGGCCATTTATTCATTCATTCGTTCATTGTTTGGGCGACTGACTGACTAACTCGATTAACGCTCGTTCGATTCTCTCAATTTGTCTCTCTTTCTCTCTCGATTTGTTATTGGTTCGGCACGTAAACAAGCCAAGTCAAAGTTTAACTTTAACTTGTCGAAGAGAAAGTCAAAGCGAGAAGCCAAAGAGAGAGAAAGAGATTTAATGATCGGCAACGACGATGACAACAATAAACGTTTTCAACGACGACTCAACACTCAAATGAACAACAGCATCAGCAGCCGAAGAAAGAATCTATTGCTTCAACAATCAATTGGTCGTTCCCTTGAGTTGAGGGTCTCTTATCGTCTCGTCCCGTTTCGGCTATTGATATTTCGAAGACGAGCAAGACTTTACGACACATGCGTGCCACAAGCACTGGCCAACTTTATTGCCGGGCCGCTCGACCCATACGCGCTCGATCGTGTTCCGTCGTCTTTTGTTTTTGCCTTAATCGAAGCATCTTCTTCGTCACCGTCGTAATCGCTCACTATCCAAGACGCGAGGAGATGCAATCGCAAGAGGGCGCCGATACCATGTCAACCCAAAGCTTCCAGGTTTAGCGTACGCGCGCGCTCGTTACGCTCACTGTAACACTGACGTGAATGCGTATGGTTGTTGCTGTTGTCGTAGTTGTTATATTGCGTAACGAGCGTTCGCTTGTGTGCGCTTCTTGCGCCTATATGACACTGGACTGAATGACACTAGAGCGACATGACGACGACGACAACGACGATGAAATGAACAAGTGAATGAACTTGTACGTACTTTTTTGTTTTTGCTTTCCCTTCTCTTCTTGGCTTCACTTCGTGGGTTCACGCACACACGCTCATCATTGATTGCCACAATGTCAACGCATTTCTCTGTTAAGCACGCGTGTGATCGCACCAGCACGTGATGAAGCGTCGATCGTAATGATGACGATGACAATAGCAACAACAACAGCAACAACGAGAGCCCTAGGGCACGCTCCACTTCGATTGTGCTGCTCTCGTTGATGTTTGTTCAACTAATTAGCCATAATGGTGCACGATTATGTCGTCAGTGTGTCCGTTCATTCGTTTGTCCGGTTCGCAAACATTGCATTGCTTGGCAAACATGTTGTCGTTAACGCTTCATGTTGTCATTGCTGTTCACGTGTTGTTAACAACGAAGGTGGTGCTGACAATCGATTGCATCGACCAGAAAATGACTGTTGGTTACAAGCCAACAACACCACTCATGCTGCTGTCGGCATGCGAATTAGACGCTGGCGCGCATGCCAAACGCAAACAAAATGCAACCAACACGTAGAACAATCAACGACAATCTTCACGTCGCCGTCCATGATTAATGATCGATACCTATCGATGCTGGTGTCGATGTCAAACGCGCACTCGAGCACGTCATCGTCTATTTGGCACGCAGCAGGCATCTTCTGATTGCTCTGTTGACCATTATTAATGTGAACATGTTGCCCATACGATCAATAGTGCGGTGTTAGCGCCACAACGTAAACCTAACTTAACGAACACAACCCAGCGAACACAACGTGTTGGTGCTCAACAGCATCAGAATCAATATCAACATAAACACCAGCCAGACTTGGTGGTGAACATTGTTAATTCTGACACTAGAAATAATAGATTAATTGTAGCACAAAACGTAAAACTATTGATTCGATTCGATTCGATTCGTTTTGACTTGATTCGAAGCCCGATTCTATCTAATCCTGTACTATCTTCGTGTTATCGATCGATCGTCGGTCGTTCAATTTAAATCAAAAAAAAACAAGACAAGGAGAAGCTGCAAAGACTTACCTGAGTTTCGGTCAACATCAAATTGGTGGCCACTTCAAAACGTTTCGGTCGTGACAAGTACTTGCTCGTTCTGAACTGATTCTCTAATTCGAGCAATTGTTGCGAGGTGAACGCTGTGCGCGGTCGCCGTGTTTTGCCTAGCACGTGTGCGTTGCTCAGCGCTGTATGAGCACCTGTCAGCACATCATCGCATCGCATTTATTTGCCAACATATGATGATAAAAATGTTGTACAATAGCATAATTGGAATTGGAATTGGCGTTGGCGTTGACGTTTAGCGTTGTGTGAGTTAGTCGTCAAGTTCAACAAGATTGTGCAATAGTGGTTTCCGTTGTTGGCGAATGCGTTCGAGCGTTAAATTGACCAGTAAATCGTTGGTTGTGGGTCGTTAAACGCGCGCGCACACACATACACATCAGATGTCGCACCAATCAGCCAATCAACGATGATTGGTGCGTGAATGATTTTGTTCGTCGTGCGTAACATCAATCGCGAATTGAACAATGAATTAAACCCCGAACGTATGAGCCGTTGAGAGTGTTGAATGCATGAGAGTTGCGTTGTTGATGGTGGGCAAGAAAATCAAGGGGAAGGGGAAGGGGACAAACGAGAAGATTGATTCGTTGATAGGAGGCTTGATTAGTTTTATTATTATCGGCGATTTTTACCATCGAAACATATTAATTGCATTAGATACGAACACACAAACTGTTTCTAGTGAATTTGACAGCTGACACTCGGAATTACAAACACACAAAAGAATGGATTCAATCGAGACGAACGAACGATAATTCGTCACACAAACACACACTCACTGAACTTTCACAACAAACGAACACTGAACGTGTGTCGACAGTTTTGCAACTTTAATCCTCATTAAGTTAAGCTTTTGCCCAAGTAAGTTTTCTTTCTCCTTCGAACAACAAACAGACACACAAACAAAGGACAATGCTAGCGATACTAGAGCTTCAGTTAGATTATAATCCACAGTCCACACTTTATTGACTATCATTGCCAGCACCATTTGGTTTACATGGTCATGAATAAACAGCAACAACAAAGGTAACCAAGCATCGGTCGATGCTCCTTTATGCAAGAGACACGAACAGCGAGTTAACACGCGGCACACGAGTTTACACGCACACACACAATTTTCACGCAACGTATTCATCTGGCAATTTGCCCTCGTGGCGCACACAATCAACGGAAACAAGCGGTATTTGTTGCGAGCAGTTTTACTTTTGATCCAAAGGAAAAAATGCATTGAATGTGGTTGTTCATGTTGTTGTTGCTGTTAATACTGAAATTCTAATTTGAGAAAAGATTCAAATCTCTTTGTGATCTGTTACAAACTACAACATCATTCAACAAGAATGAACAATAATTTTTTTGTCATCATTGTGACTTTAGCGCATTGTGTATGAGATGTGACTTTTTACTAGTCAGTTGTCGTGTGTGTGTGATTGAACGCTATCTCTATTTCATTTACGTTCATTTACCGTTCGTTTTATCGTTCAGCATGAAACGTTGAGTCACCAGACGACAAGCAGCCGATAAATGCCAGCTGGCCGAATGCGATTCGTTGAGTATCGTGATTCCCCTTCTTTATGGCCCCAATCGATTCTCACATTGAACAGGGCCAGAAATAAATAAAAAACGATGCAATTCAATCGAGACTGATCGAAACTGATGGTACGTTAATGATCGCCGCTTTCGCCGCTGATCGTGAACGTGAGTGAATCACGTGATGGACATACAAGCGGACAAGCGACGACAAATTGAGCGGCGACAATGCGAGCGCCAAAGTGAAAGTAATCAAACAAATTACTGTCTAATGGGCTATCTGTCTGTCTGTCTGTCTGTCTATCTGTCAGTCAACCGAAGCTTGAGTGAGTCAAAACCAAATCTGAGGCTGAAGCCTAGCAAAGAAAGTGACAGCGAAAAAAGGCCCAGTAAAAGCTAGCCTATGTGTGTGTGTGTGTAAAATGGCCATCTCTCATAGCTCGCTCATTCTCTCTTGCGTACGTTACGTAACTCTGCTCCAAGTTGTGCTGCATGGCGTTACATTACATTAAGTTACGTGAATGTTTGTTATGATGACACCACATTATTCTATTGCTGTTACTGTCGCGCTGTTGTTGTTGTCGTTGTTAGGAATTGGGCTTAATCCAGGCACTCTAACTTCGCTTAAACATTAAGCTAAAGCTTGAAAAAAGAAACTACAATAGCTAACAATAACTTTCGGCTATACTAATAGCTATAATGCTAGCTATAGCATAGAATGGAATTGAGTGAAGGAGCAAAAAATCAAATTCAATTGGTTCATGAGTGACAGGCATTAGCGAGCGATTATGAATTCCAAGCACGTGTCAGTGTGAATTACGACCGCACGGTTCACAGTGTCAGTCACAGCGACGTGAACGTCACCACCAACATCAACATCGACATCGACAACAACTTTAGGTCGTTCGTGCGTTCATCTGTCGAGTCCGCAATCGAATTCAATTGGCTGGAGCGTATAAATAACATTCTCTCCCTCTCGCTCTCTTTCAATTACGTTGGGTGCGTTTTCTCGCAGTGCAGCCAGGTCGACTCTGAAGAAGTAAAAAGCATGCACACACACACACACACACACACACACACACTTACGAATCAATCTCAAAACGAATCGATTCGTTGGACAATCGCTTCGAATCGATTTGATTCGGAGTAATTTGATGGCTTATTTTAACACTTCAAGAGCAGAGTTTGAGTTCACGTTTTCCGCTCCGTTCCGTTCAGTTTGTTTCAATTCGTAGTTAGAGCTCAAGTTTGAGTATGTGTCTTTAAACTGAGACGCAAACTGAGGGAGAGTTTATGCTGAGTGTAACTCAAGTTAATTGAATCATTAGCAGACGCAATTGATTGCTTATCATCACGCTTATCATAAGTGCCTATCACGTGCCAGAGTTACGAAACAAAGTACTGCGAAACTAATAGAACATTTGACGACTCATTCAATGACTGCCAACACTATAATTTTGTGTGTGTGTGTATGTGTGACTATAAGATTTCTTCTGTTGGCAATAAATTTCGATTAAGGCGAATATAATCTCGAGCACAATTAGTCGGGCAAACTCACCTGCGGCTGCAGCGGCAGCAAATGCGGCGGCGGCCGCCGCCGAATGGCCGGCATGCGGATGTGCGTGATGTCCACTGGCATACAATAGACTGGCCCGCGTGAACCAATCGATCGGTAATGAGGCCGCAATGGAACTCACGGCGGCTGCCATTGTTGTCGTTGAGCTCGCCGCTGAGCTCGTTGTCGTTGAATGTTGAGCGGCGCTTGTTCTGTTGTTTCTACTAATTGGCTGCTGTGATTGCAACTCATTGGGTGTTGCTTGTGCTGATAGGCTGCTGTTTGTTGTACCTATATGAGCCGATGTTTCTGTAGAAGCCACCTTATTATTTTTATTGTTATTATTGTTATAAACTGATGAATGATCAGACGATGGCGGCGACGACGACGACGATGACGATAATTGACGCAGGCCAAAAGAATTGTTACTCGTCATTGTTGTTGCTGTTGTCGCTGTTGACTTGTTAGGTGTTCCTAGTGCTGTTGCTGTTGTAGTTGAATTGGGCGACGCCATTGATGAGGGCGACGATGGTGTTGTTAGAGCCGGCGATACAGTCGCTTGCATTGCGTTGAGCTGTTTCTGGTGCTGATACTCCAACAAATGGCGCTCAATCAATTGCTGTTGCTGTTGCTGTTGCTGTTGTTGTTGCTGATGCTGATGCTGCTGGTGGGCAACCAACAGTTGATGCTCGTAAGCTGTGGCTGCCGTGGTGAAGCCCAACAAACTAGCCGGTGTCAATCCAATCATCTCGTTGGTCATCATATTCAACGCTTGATTATGATGATTATTATTCAAATGTTGCGCCTGGTTACTGTTATTAGAATGTTGCAATTGTGACTGCTGAGATCGTGCGTGCCTGGCGTGCGTGCCCGACAGCATGTGATGCAATGGCGATTGCTTTGTACTTCCGTTGGCATTCATGTGCTGCTGTTGGTGATATGCCACCGCGTTGTTCATTAACATCTGCTGTTGATGCTGATGCTGATGTGTGTAGGACATTGTGTCATTGACGTTGTTATGCTGATTGATGACTGCTTGATTGTAATGAGATTGTTGTGAATGCTGATGCTGATGTTGAGGTGCCAGCAAGGCGTCAATACAGAATCGGTTGAAGGCCATTTCCAGCCGACCGATCACACCTGACCTTTACCTGATTGAGACCTCACTCATCGATTGATTGGTCTCACAATAATTCGTCGGATTCTCGATTCGACTGAACACTGATAATGGATTTGTGTTGGATTTGTGCCACTAACTACCACTGCTTACTGCAGCTGATTGTAACTGTCAGTCTGTCCGTGCTTGTCGGTCAGTCTGTGTGTATAGTTTCTAATTATGATTGCTGTTGTTCTGCTGATCAATTAACAACAACAAGAACAACTGGTGACTCTATTATTGTACAATCAATAGCAAAAAGCAAATAGATGGTAAAGAACACACACTATTGATTGCTCAACAATCTCAACAAACTCAACGAACAGATATCAACTCAACATGACACGACACGACATGACACGACTCGATCAATTATTGACTTGACTTTTGTTTGTTGTCTTGTTAATCAGTTAGCTAGCTAGTTAGTTGGTTGGTTAGTTAGTTTTCGAGCTAGAGTATGACACACACACACACACACACACAGTCAGTTTGGCAGTTGACTGTTAGTGTGTTCAACAGCTCGATGGTTGGACAAACAGACAGACGAACGTACACAGGCAAACGGGTTGAATGAGATAACAAACGGGACGGCGAACAGACGCTCGACGTGTGAGTCGTTGGCGTCGACGTCGCCTATTGTCGGTTACGTTCGTACGGAAGAATGTACGTGCTCAGCGGTTGCTGTACAATGTAGTACTAACTACAGCAACGATATCAATATCAGCAGCAGCTATTGATTAGCAGCAGAAGCAGCAACAACGGTACAAACGACACGCAACATTAGCCGTAGTGCAAGGGCAATTTCAGAGTGTGTGTGTGACAAATTATCGTATATACTTTTGAATGTGTGTGTGTGTGTGTGTGTGCGATAGAGAAGATGTCAAATTGATGGCCAATTTGAGAGTGTTTGCCGAAACAACACTCTAACTCCAACAATTCAACTCAACGAACGTACGGACGCTAAATATTCGTTCCTGTCCTCGTGTAGTGCTCGTGATTTTTTCAATTGCTTCGATTGGCTGTCTTGATTGCTCATTCATTCACTCATTCACTCACTGTTGAGCTTTCTATTCAAGCTCCGTAGTCAACTGATTCACTTGTCGAGTTATGTTAGCTGAGCCTTTTCTCTCTCTCCCTTTCTCTCAATTCAGCGCTAGTCAACGCTCATTCAATTGAGTGATAATCTGTGCGTGTGATAACAGGCAGCAACTTTGTTACAATCCATTGATCGCTTCCTAGTTCCATTGATTGCTGCCGATGAGTGGTTGATATTGATATTGATATTGATATTGATTGTGCGACGAGCACACTTACACACAACCTGAAGTATGATGTAAGGGTTGTCTACATGTATATGCTGTCTAGTTGTTTCGATCTTTGTTTTTTTGTTGTTCGCTGCTGTCTTATCTAGTAGTTAGTGAGACGCTAAATTATCGACGCGCGACAAACTTGCTCAATGCAACACACGCACGTACAATTCGTATCGATAGTTGGTCGATTCTTGTTGCTGTTGTTGTCTGTAGTGTCTATTGCGAACACAGTGGAGTTAGTCGCGGAATCAATGTTTTGCGAATAGCGGCAAGTAACTAAAGCCAAGCTCCCGTGGTAGTGGCCGCAATGAAATCTTGATACATTGTTGTCGTTATTATCATTGTTAACAGTAAGCATGAGCAATGTATAGCACACACACACACACGATATAGCAATATGAATGTGCGATTAAAACTTTGTGTCATGCATTCAATATTGCCAAGTACATTCTAATTTAGCCTTCTTTAAGCTTTGCCTTGATTTGAGCCTCAATTTACGCGCGACGGCTCGAATATTATCGTCGTGATTGTTTGGTGCCACCTAATGATAATGCTCAGAGTGTCTGCTTTAAATGTGTGTGTGCGTATGATGATTATAAATAATGATAGTATTAATGATAATCGATCGCTAATCGATATCAAACACAAAGCTTATACATACAACTGAGTTTTCTTGCAACTATTGTTCATATTCTGGCTCTTTACTGCGTTTAGTTTAGTTTCATTTCATTTCGCTTTGTTTCTTGTTTTGTTCTGCTAGATTCTATGTCGTGTGATTATTTAGTTCCTGAATAGAGTTTATCATCAACTCTTTTATTGCTTAACTCTTTTATTTAGTTTCATTCCTTTTTATGACACTCGACTAATTAGTGTGACATGATGTAATAATCGATGCACCAATTACGATGATGCTTTTGTTATGATGCTGCTGCGCTGAGCTATGATTTCAGTTGTCGTTGTTGTTTTGTTGCCAACACTTGGCTCACTTGCACTATGCTTCTCTTACAAATTCTTACAGGTGTGAGATTACTACCGGCTGGTGTAGAACTATTTGGGTGACATGTGCTCTTGTGATTGTCAAACTTGTATCCATGAGTCTCACAAACTCAATTCGCTCTAATCTTGCTTGATTATTACCGTGGCGATATTATCATGTGTTGTTTATTGCTATCGTTCGTCTCCTTATTGGTTTCAAAGAGACGACTATCAGCAAAAAGTTGGTTTTATAAATATTAGTATTGCTTTTTTGTCTTCGAATGTTTAAAGTTTTAGCAAACATACCATTGTGACATAACATTAACACACAAAGTATAATGTCGCAAGATTGTTTGTTTACACTAAGGCTCGACGCAAACTCAGCACAGTAAATTTCAACTAAACTCTTGTCTCATTGTCAAACGCACCCACACAATCATACAATTCATTTTGTTGTGTGTACACCGAACATTTTGGACACACACACGCACACAGCAAACAATTGTGTTCGCGCGTTCGTGGCGCCAGTTCGCTTGTTTGCGCGTGCGCTCTTCACTATAATTCAATCAGCACGCGTTTAACGCGCGTTGAGTGCGTGCACGTGCTGAAACGTTTAATCTATAGCACCCTCGCAGAACACTCCCCCTTAGTTTAGACTGAATGAGACAGAGGGAGAGCACAAGCATATAACAACTGCTAAAGTTAGGACTAATGTTGATATTACGCAATCGTACAATCGTACAAAAGTGTCTCGTCATGAACTACTCTACGTGTATGGGTCATTCACTCTCTCAATTTGTTGTCGCATGTGCTCGAATTGTGGGAACTTCAATAGACAAAAAAGAATAGGCCTCAATTTTTCTCAACTTATTACCAAATTTTAGTTTGACGTTCACTCTATTAACTTAACATTATTCTGAGTGCAACAACGATAATAAAATCGACGATTTTTGCTAGCTCGTCTGTCTGGATGGCGCGTCGTCGAATTGTCGCCGTCGTGAGACCCAATGTGCCCGTCGATTTGTTTGTTTGTTCGTTCGTTCGTTTGTCTGCTTGAGTGTGCGTGCCATTGCTTATCTCTGGCTAAAGAGCTAAAAGCCAACGAGCAAATGTTGTAATATAAATCTATCGAATTGATTTGACGTCGCCGTCATTGTTGCTATTGTGCCATCAAATTACGTCAAACACTCTTTAGCGTCCAGCGTTCAGAGTTTGTGTGTGCGCGTGTGTTGTCACACTGACACAATGTTACAGGCTATAGGCCGCTACAAGTATCAGTTATTTAAGTCTATTTGCTGTTAGTCGTTAGTTGATTGGCCCACTCATTCTGCTACTCTTTTTTAGCAGCAGCAGCAGCAGCAACAACAACAACGACGACGACGACGACGACGAAGTGGTTGCACTTGGTACATCACGACACAGTGTGTGAATGTATGTGTGGACGAATCAAGTTCTCTTGATCGTCCGCTTGATTACAGCTTATTGCAATGGGGTCTATTCCAATCACCAGAGGGCGCACGTATCTATTGTCGCTATGTTTGCCTTGACAATCGAAAGCAATGATTAGTCTCTCATGGGGCAAGTTTCGCTCTTTTATTGTCAACAGTTATTTAGCTCAGTGGGCGCCAAAATGTTTTACTGAGTGCTCAACTTAAACGTAACAAAAAACCAACTGAGCCAAGAGTGCCAAAAGTAGCTTCTCGAACATTCTCGAGCACGCAATGTAGCCCGATGCCATTTTGCTAGCTAGCTCTGTCTCCGTCCTCGTTGTAGAGACAGTATTGATAACGCACTTCAAATGGATAACACTAACAATAGCATTCTCTGCTGGGACACTCCCTTTCTCTGCTACTTGCTGACAACAGCTCCTTGGCTCCGGAGCAGAGGATGAAAATGCGACGCCTGAATTACAGATAATGGCAATAAAAAAGAACCTATAAACACTCACTGACTGCACCCATGATATTAGTTTAATGGCGCACTAAGCGTCACTTTACACAGTTTCGTGCCGCACTATTGTGTATTGTGCGTGTGTAGTGTGGTGTGGCACTTGACTTTACGATCATGATATCACACTGTATACTTTTGATGTCCCATTGTGTGTCATTGCATATTGTGTTGCATTATCCGTGGCTCGTTATGTAAGATTGTATGGGTATGTGTGACTGCCTGGCTATAGGCATGTGGTTGCACTCATTGCACGAGTTATTGTTGCACAACAATGTTACAGTGTAGGCTAACTTGATTGCCACACTGACACACTTGCAGAGCAACAAACAAACAGAAAAACAGAATCAACTAACAAAGACGACGACAACGACGACGCGCATCAACGAGCAGAGCGCAAGAGATAAGAAACGAAACGATGACATCAATTCAATTCAATCTAATCGAATCTAATTTCGCCAGATTCGATGTGTTGACCAATTGACCAATTGATTGTTCTGCTCGGCCAACTGAAAGACAGGCCAACAAGCCAACAACAGAGTGTGTGTTTTCGATCACTAACTACCTTGAATGAACACACAGACAACGGCAACTCATGACAAATCGACGACCACCACTTCAAGCGCTATGATTTGGTTGTTGAAACTATTTGCCGTCGTTGATTACACCCACTGTTGTATGCTGTCACACTCGCGGGTTCGTGATTGATTGAGACTCGTGAATCATTTTCATGGTACTCTGTAGTTTCAATCTCAATCGAACAACTGCCAACAAACGTATAGAGCATGGTACGATCCAACTAAACTTAATTGAAACAAAGTGAAAAACTCATCCTAACTCGAAGTCAACCGGCCCAATTTGATTGGTTTCAATTTTAGGGTTCAACACATGTCAAATCTATTGCCAGAGCCGACCATCAAAGCAAACAACATTAATCGTATGAGAGCTCAATCAAACTGTGCACATAACTTCAAACTTCTATGCTAAATCTCCTCTCGTTAATGATGACAACAATTAATCACTTACAAATAATTTATCCTTTGATGTCAACTGTGTGACCCCTTCTCTATTGACAAACACTATAATCTGTCATATGAACTTGAAAAATGTTATCTATCACGTTAAATTGGCTCCATTCACACTTTACATTCTGTAATTGTGAATAGTCACAATTCCCGATTCGCCGGACAAAGTCATTCAGTAGATTTTGTCAAATCTTGGCGCCAAATTAGCAGTACCAATCTTCAAATAACGCGCTATTTGCGCAAATCAGCTGACTTTGGTTTGTTTATTTTTTTTATTTTTTTTCTCAGTTGTTGCTGTGGCACTCTTGTATGATTAGTGTTAAAGGGTGTTTCTAACTTAGTTACATTGGCTGCCTTTGAGCAGTGCATTTTAACGCCCATTGAGTTGCACACAAGCATATCACGCGGTCAGGTACACTGTGTACTTTTTGCTCTCCTTCGTCCTTCTTTTGCAGTTCAAAACCGCATATCGGTTTTAAACTGCGAAAGCAGGACCGAGTTCACGTGGTTCATACTGTCCCGGTCAATTTCAAATGTAACTAAGTTAGAAACACCCTTTAGTGGTGTGTGTGTGTGTTGCTGCCGTTCGCTTTGCTGAATCTCTGAGTTAACTCCCACCCAATCATTTTCATGGTCACACACAATGATCGCCGACATTGATATTGATCCATGTCGTTAGTTCACGGCCAATCGAATCCATCTAAATCCGTAAGCTACAGCCAGACAAACATCCAGACAGACAGACAGCCAGCTTCCTATGCCCACACAAACACACTAACACACAATACGAGTGTGAAAGTGTTTATTTCAGCAAATTTTAGTTATGATAATAATATTGATCATAATGGGCACACATTGACACATAATATTGACAAAGTTCGTTCATGTTATCTCTTTGATGTGTGTCACACAAGAAGAATGATTGCAATCAGACGGGCTCTTATCACCACGCTCAAAACACCGGCAACACGTGCTTTGTCTGTAAAATTTGAAACCTTAAATGACTTCTATCACAACTTGGTAGCTTGCAGCTCACACCACCACATCTTAGTTACGCACCAACAGTTGCCTTCCTGCTTATTACATACATAAAATTTGCCACAGAAGGACGCTTGTCGTTGATTGCAAGGTTAGTAGCGAAGACAAGTCACATTCATTCGTATTCACAACAATATTAGTGTTAGAACAGATATATCGACAGGCAGGAAATGATGAATAGGTCGGCCGATCACGAACCTACTGTGTCCTTTGAAGAAGACTTATCATCATCGACACATGCTTCATCGCTTTCCAGGTATTCATCGTGTGAGAATTTAGTATCGCCCACATACAAGGTTACCAAGCAAAGATGGTTGATTTTATTCGCCTTGCTATCGGTGGCGCTTATATCTAACTTGTCGTCACAATCGTCTTGTATACTTGACATTTGGCTAAAATTGCTCGGCATTGAGCTCACAACGATGTCGAGAATCTCACAATCCATAAACATGATCAGTGTCGTATTTGCTTTGCCCATTGCACGCCTCATCGACACACAGGGGCTCCGATTTGGAATGAACTGGTATGCCATAATGGTGTGCCTACAAAACATCACTCGTGGTCTGGCCATGTCGCCTCAGCTCCCATCTTGGTCACAATTAAAGCTCGTCTATTGGATTATCAACTTGATCTTGGCCATGATCGGCACAATAGTCTTCTGGTGTTTGCCTCTGAAGGTTTCCGAATTATGGTTTCCGGTGTCGGAACGTTCTACCGCCTGGGTGTTGCCAATTACAGCGTGCGATGTTGGGGGCGCGATCGCTACCTATATGCTGCCCCTCTTTGTTACCAGCACCTCTACGTCATATTTATACGGTTATGTGAATTTTGCATTCGCTCTCGTTGCGATAATCATTGTGCCCGTGTGTGTCACACAATCGAAACCCGATCATCCACCCAGCGAGCGTGCATTACGATCGACCAATATGAAGGTAGAGTTTCTCAAGAGTCTTCGACTCGTGTTAACCTCCAAAAACTATTGCCTCCATTTGTTCTTCATGACAATACACTCGGCCGCCACATACTCGTTCGCTGGCTACATAGAGGACATCCTGGCGGCCGCCGGTTACGATAACAAATTTTGTGGTCGACTGTTATCGTTATCACAGATTGCATCGATCGTTTTGATACTGACTTCGTCGGCGTTCGTGTCGCGTGTCACAAACATTACTCTAGGGTGTAAAATATTATCCGCCGTCACACCGCTTGCCTTTGGGCCGTACGTGTACTCGTTGCAGACACGAAATTCACCTTATTTGATCTATGTGATGTATATAATATATTTGGCGACAATTAACATTGGCAGTCCCAATTATCAAAATATGAGCGCACAATTAGGCAACGGGATCGTACTTGAAGGCACCAATACAACGATACTTGTTATGACCTCCACAATAGTGACGAATATCGTAGCATTTATATTCATCCAATTACGTAAATCTACTGATGACGTGAACAGTCATGTAGATTACGCATGTGCGTTGCTAACAAGCTCGTGAGCTGGTCATATTCGCTAAACAACATAATCTCTTTATAATCAGCTAGTTTATTTATCTTTATTTTTGAAAAAAAAACAATTTTTCCCCTATCAAACTTGGTTCACAGATTCGTTCACGTTCATAGGAGTATTGTTAGCCGTATCGACCATAATATATTGCGTATTTTTTACAGGACCAAAACAGCACCAAAAAAAGGACGACACTGTTAGTGAGGATGACCACGAAGAGGATAGCATTTTGTCGAGCCGACAAGCTTGCGTGGCTTAAGCTTTAGCTCAACCATTTGAGGGAAGTTTCATCTAATCGATATTATTGTAAATTGTGCAATCGTTCTATATTCCAACCTAATTACTACTGCTAAAGTAGACATACGCAACTGATACGACCGAATGCTTTGAGCACTCAAAGTGATCGTTGTTTTTTCTACTTGATGAAACAAAAGTATTGTGATAGAACAATATTGAGCATGTGATAAATTTTATACGAGCTTAAATTAATTACTACAATCATGACAGATTGTGTCAACAGCGAAGCGGAGCAGATAGAGACACCCAATCTATCAAACGTACACACAAAGTAAATGAACAATTAAATGAAGTGCTATCTGATCAGATGAAATACACAGTCGCAGATGAAGTCACAAGCATGAAAGTTTGACTAAAACAGCTAAAAGCTTGACAAACGTTCCTGTAGTGTGTAACACTGTAATGACGCATACTGATATCTACTCACTCGCTGGAATTGGAAAGAAGCTGACACAAAACGAGTGCATGATCGTCGTAAATTCACCAACAACAAATAAATTGTTCTACGATAGACTGTTATGGTTGTACTTGTTTTATCGTTCGACATAATTCTCAGCAATGAAACCACAAGATTGTGAGCGTGTGTGTGTGTGACCGACCAATAGCATACTACATCAACCATATGGATTTTGATTGCATGGTACTGTTCATTATTATCAGGATTCATGATGCATGTGCAAACTCATGTTATCGTTGCACCGATATGAGTGCAGCAGCAACAAATGAGTGATAAATTTTTTCACTCACTTGCTTGTTTATTATCTTACATTTCCAACCATAGCATGTCGAATTGGTTCTCGCATGATGTGATTATAACTTGTACGATTGTCATGTGCACGAATTACGAATAAAACGAAAGTGGCAGACAAAGACAGTGAAAAAGAAGAAGAGGAAGGAGAAGTAAATGAATGACTAAGTTATTGAAAATGTTTAGTGTGAAAAAGTTTGTGTCGAGGATCGACGAGCAACAACACAAGTAAACAATCTCGCATTGCTGATCTATTGAATCAACAACATTTGAGTATCAAGGTGACATTAGAGAAAAATAATTACAAATGGATACTCTGGCGAGCAATCAATTGTCTCTGATGACGTCAGGAGAATTTAAATTGAGCGATAGTAACAATAATAGCGTTAGCCATAATAACGGTGGTAATGGAATTATCAAATTAGAGAGTGTCAAAGGCAGTGCTCAAGAAGAGCAAAATGTAGAAGAAACGTTCCAGCCAAAAGGAGGTGAACCGCACAGGTGGCTACTGCTCATCGCTTTCGTGTCAGTTGGATGGATTCTGGCTATTTCGGATCAATTGACGCCCATATTGAACATAATGATCCAATTGCTGGGGGTCGATGTGAAAACGTACGTGTTCATCAACCAAATTTCGAGCAACTCATTGTTCCTGGCCTCATTCCTCTTCGCTTACTACATTGACAAGTGGGGCATCGAGTTTGGTATCTGGTTTGTGGTCGCCCTAACTGTCATACAGAACGTATTCCGGGCGCTGCTGTTGCTTCCTACACTCAAGTTATGGCACCAGCTGCGAATGTTCTACTATGTGGCCACGTGCTCGCTCAATATGCTCGTATTGGTCGCGTTCTTTTGTCTGCCGCTTAAAATCTCTGAAATGTGGTTCCCTGAGAGCGAGCGCGCCATTGCTTGGGTGCTCATGATATGCTCATTTGAGCTGGGCACAATGCTGTCCGCCTACGGTGTCCCAATATTGGTGAGCGACATTTTTAGCACATACAAGTACGCGTACGTTAATTTGATCTTGGCCGCTGTATTGATCGGCATCACTGCGTTGTGTGTTCACAAATCGAAGCCCAATCATCCGCCTAGCGAGCGCGCTTTCAAATCGTTGTCGCGCACTTACGACTACCTAGCCGGTCTTAAAATAATGGCACACAACAATGATTTCCGTTTGCACATCCTTTTCATGTCTACCAATATTGCGGCCAAAATTGCACTATTACCGTATCTGCAGGATATTTTGGCCGCTTCCGGCTACGACAATCAATTCTGTGGTACCTTGATGGCCATACAGACGGGCATTGGCATTGTGGCGCTGCTAGTGTCGTCAGCGTTCATGGCGAAAATCAAGAACATCACGTTGGCGTGCCGATTGTCGGCATTGTTGTCGTTGATAACATTCGTATTATTCATTGCTTCGTTACGATTGCGCGACTCACCCAACACTATTCTGATAGCGACAGCTATCAATCAAATAGTCTCATCGTGTGGTTCGCCGATTCAGCAGAACATGCTCGCGCACCTGTCGAACGGTGTGATTGGCGAAGCATCAGTGTCGCCGTTCATTTCAACCGGCATCGTCCTAATCAGCGCCATAATGACAACCGTCTCGGTGAGTCTAAGCAAAACAACCAGCACTATCAACAATTGCGTCGGCAAAGATTACTCAGGTAAGCTATACGAGTCTCAACGAATCTAACGAATGCAGCTAGAAACATAGAGACTTGAACAACAACAGATTTCTTGATTTGATTTTTTTTTGACGTTGTTATGAATGCTGTTGCGTGAATCAAAAAACAACCGTCAGCTGAGATTTTGCAACATCAATGTACATGTAGTTAATTACAAATTCGTTACTCATATATATCTTTTCCATTTTGTGTAGCTTCGCTGCTGTTTGTTGGCGTCGGTTTGGCAGTTCCATCTCTATTGTATATGATTTTTTTCCATGGCAATCCTCCCATCACAACAAACATCTCAAAAGTCTTTGTTAGAACTGACTGTGATTACAAACAACAACAATCAGACGTCGAATGTAACGAAAACAAGCTCGTTAGCTAATAAACTCTCCCACACATGAGCAATTGCGCAAGCAGCACATCGATACTTGATTGATATTATGTGTAATTACACGTGTGCTATGAATGACTTTTAGAATCAATACATCGTGATAGACTAACAATTATGCTATCTCCATTAACGTATGAGATTTGTTTATTAAGGATTGTATCGTTTTTAAAAAGGTGATGTTATGCTAATGATAACTCACTGCACACCAGGCTAGTTCATAACATAACATGCGTGCACGCACGCGCGTGCCATGCCAACTTATGTTAGCTACACGCTCACACACACACACCACTTGACACTTGTTTGTGTGTACTTGATTTTTTCTGATACTGTGAATATGAGCTAACTGTGCAAGCATATGATATATAACTTTCGCGCTGTAAAACTAAGATCATGACAACATGATGATATTGAGCACAGCATGCGCATCCAGAGTTCGCCGAATCCAATCGATTAATTGGCGTGCAAGTTAACGGTATAGGGGCTGGTTATACACAGCGACGGGTTGCTCTCCTTCTCTATGCCTAAAGATTTGATGAAAAGAACCAGAAATGTACATTTCATCTCTTCGCCAATCGCATGATTGGTAGTCTTGATGTCAAGGCACATTCATGAGTAATCCGGATGACTGTGACTATCCGTCATGCGTCCTTATCCATTCTGCAGAGGTTGCAAAAAATGAGAAGAAAATCAACGAACAGCATCCATGGCACATTTTTTTTTTGGAATTGAGAACTCTGTTTTCGTATGCGGTTTTTCCGACGAAATTTGACTTACTGCATACCGTTCGGATCGTCGTTCTGCTGTTGCCAGTGCGAAGGGAAGTGAAGCAGCAGGCGGACAAACGAATGTCAGTTTTTTTCTATCATGATAATTTATTATGAGTATAAGTTAGAGGTGACTGCGCCAACCGTCCCATGAACATCTGAGCATCTTTCAGAGAAATGACCTTAGTGACCCCTGATGAGTCTATTTTTTTAGAATGGATGAGCGAGTGCACTGTTTATGGTCGGGGTCGCTCCACAAAATGTTCAAGTTCTAATTGATATTTTTTCACTCTTAGCAACAAATGTCAATTTGCAAAACAAGAGAGAAAGGAGTGACGGGCGAACAGCGAAACAGCGTGACTCTTTTAGTTCTGTGTTGAGTTTACGTTCTTTTTTTAAGTCTCAACATTTTTCACTTCGCCCGCGCTCTCTCTCTTTTTCTCTTTCTGAGTTCACTTGTAGTTGAAATAATCATTCCTAGTATCGAGACTAGTTGAATATAATCTAATGTTGAAGCATCGATGACACATGTGTGAGCTGCATTTGCAACCCTTGAAAAAAGTGCTACAATAAAAATTTTGTGTGAATTTTGTTATAATAAAATAATAATGAATAAAACAAAAATCCACGACATAAGCTTTCGTATTGAGAACATCTGTAAGACTATCTTCATGGTTTAAATTCAGAAAAACGCAAGCGTAAAAGTTGCAAGTGTTCATTCGTCAATACTCGTTTAGGATTGATCATTCTCTATTAAGGTGCTATTTCAAGTATTCTCTCAGGTGAAGTTGTTCTGTTCTGCGCGTGCGCACGATCTTAGATGTTAGGCACTCAAAAGTTACCGAGAACGAACGATTAGCAAATCAAGGTGGTAGCTATTGTTAAATAAGTTAACACGTTGTGTGAAAATCATAATGTTATCTAGAACTGATTTCGCTTTCATTAGACGCTCCATGTTCGATTGCTCGAAGTAAAGGTCAAAGTAAAGGTAGTGACGTCTGTTACTTGTTTCAATTGTAAGCAGTCTATCAATCAGTCAGTCAAGACTATTGAATGCTAACCAACCAGTTATCATTTAAGTTTGTAGTTAGGCAACTGAATAGCTATCCTGTTCAGCAAATCAACGGCGGTTTAGCCGTTCAAGTGATTAAGTAATTTGGAATCATAAATAGCAACTAAAGAGAGATTTGTAGCTAGGTACGCGTGCATTGTCAAATCATTAGCAAAATGGAGAATTATAATCAATCAGTTGTGCTCCGGAAGTATTCGCCCACTGAAGAATTGTCGACTCGGAACTTCTACGAGATGTCACCATCACCAGTATCGACCGCAAGCACTCCACTGGCTGAATCATCGAGTGACAATCAGACACTCGAACCCAACAGCCGCTCGATTACTCATAATGGAGATACAAACAAAAGTTTCGTGAGTGATGCTGAGAATGTTCACGACAATAATGGCACTGCTGATCGTGACGAGAGCCCGTCATCATCAGAGGTTTTGTCAACGAGTCTAAGTGACAGCAACCTCGCAAGTGACATTGAAGTGGGGAAAAAAGCACCATTCAAAATAACATGGTCCAATTTGAGCTATTTTGTGCGCTCGCGTTGGTACGAGTTGGCCGATCAGAAAAAGTTCATACTCAACAGTCTAGATGGCTGCTTTCGTTCGGGACATTTGTCGGCTATTTTGGGGCCGAGCGGCGCGGGAAAATCGACACTTGTCAATTGTTTGTTGAACAAAATCGACGACAAACATTCTATGAGCGGCACAACACAGGTTCAATTTGACGGTTCATCACAAGGACGCCAGCTCAAGATTGCAATAATACCACAGCATGATCATTTGTTGGACACACTCACCGTTGAGGAGACATTCATGTTTGCATCGAAGCTCAAGAACGCTCATTTGAATTGGACCACTCGCGAGCATGAGAAAAATGTTAGTCGTGTGTTGGGACAACTCAGTATGATCACTTGTCGCGATGTTTATTGTAGCCAACTTTCGGGTGGGCAATACAAAAGATGCAATATTGGTCAAGAGTTATTGTCCAACCCGGACATTATGATATTGGATGAGCCAACGTCCGGTTTGGACGCGGTGACTTGCTATGAGACAGTGTCGGTGTTACGTCAACTGATTGAAGACAATCCAAATCCTATGTGTATCATAGCCATCGTCCATCAACCCGATCGTGAAGTGTTCGATTTGTTTCATCATATTTATGTGTTGGCCAACGGTGGGCGATGCATATATGAAGGTCCAAATGAAATGATAGAGCCAACAATTCAACAGGCTCTGAAAATGGCCAACTTTAAAGCCACCGACACTGGGCTACAGATCGGACAAAATCCTGCTCGTTCATTGGTCGAATGTGCGGCTCACAAGCACGGCTACGCTCTCGTTAGTGTACTGAATTTGTTACAGAAACAAGCTCATCAACAATTAACAACAACAAAATCTCAAAGTTTGTTGACACAAAATTTGTCGTATCAATCAAGTCAAAGTAGTGTTGATAATAACAAGATGGTAACGCGCATTGACCTAGCACCTTACAACGATCAAATGCAAGTGCAACCAATAGCTCAAGGAGCAGCGTCCCCGTATCCGGTGTACCAGAAAGCACGTATCGATAAGAGATTGTCGTTGCGTCACAGCGACAATAGCCACAATGGTTGTTTCTTTAAGCATCTATACTATCATACTCATCGCTCGTGGGTTACCATAACACGAGATCCAATGCTGTTTACATTACAGGTAATTTTGCACATCGGTGTACCGCTACTTATTTCGTACACATTCCAAGGAAAACAACCAGACGGATGTCCGCGAGTCGGTCCGGTCGATTTAGTCGAGACCGCTTATTCATCCGACGACGTCCTTGAAGAAATTCAATCACAAGTGAGACGAACTATGGAGAATGTCAGCTACTTGTTCTTCCAACAATATGTGATCATCTTTTCAGCAATCTGTATGACAAGCTTAACGTATCCGCTGGCGGCACAAGTATTGCTGTCAGAATATCGTAATAGTTGGTACAATATATCGACTTATTATATCGGACGTACTCTGGCAGATATGCCGATCACTGCATCGCTGGGCGCCTTGGCCATAGGAATATCGTATCATTTAACCGATCAACCATGGTCGCCGTACGATTGGCGCTTTATATGCGTGGCAGTCTTGACAGTGTTGTGCAACATGACCGCACAAACTCAAGGGCTTCTGTTTGGAGCGCTTCTTATGAATCACCTTTCATCGGCAACATTTGCCGCACCAGCATCGACTGCACCACTCATTATCGTGGCTGGTTTTCTGGTTCGTGTAAAACTTATGCCATGGATTCTACAGATATTGAGCGAATGGTCATACTTTACGCACCTGTTGCGTGGTCTGGTGATATCAATCTACGGTTATGGTCGTTGTGAGTGTGATCCGCAAGACTTTGAGCTGGAACCCGACCATCAATTACCGAACTCGGCACGCAATATGATCGGTATCTGGATTGACACATTCCGCTATACGTATTTTCCTAATGACACCGATACTAACGCGACCATTGGTAATACTGATATTATGGACAAAATTGTTAATTCGGTGTCACGAGCGCGCAGCTTCGGTTACAACATCACTAACTGTGACGAGCTCAAACCATTCCCGATGCTTGATTTCGAAGTTAGCGATTCTGATTTGATAGTGAGCTTTGCAGCGTTAGCCGCAATGTTGGTCGCTTTTCGAGTGCTTACTTTCTTGATATTATCATGGAAAATACGATCGCTTGTTTGAAATTTCAAACTTGGAACAATTGAGATTCTGAATGGCGCCTATTTGTGCACATTGTCTTCATATAAATAAATACGTGAACTTACAATTTATGACATGTAATACAATTCTTTACTGTCAATCTTCTTTTCTCTCCATCTGTTGATAATGGGTGCGGGCGATTTGGTACATCTATTCACTGCCATATGATTTAGTCGATAACGATATCAAGACTGGAATCATGCATGTTCTCTCGGTTCAACTTGAACGGTTCAAGTTCACTCAAGCCAAAAAAGTTCGCTCACAAGCGCACACTGTACTCAACATACGTCCCCGCTTTATAACCACGCATACAAGTCACAACAGCTGATTTCGTGCGACGCCCATGTCCGAGATGAAAAGGAAAACAAACAAAAATAAATCTCTTTTTCAGAAATGCTTTCACGTTGATTCTGGAAGCAATATTTTTTTCTGACTGTAGCCCAGTCAATTGTGTCGGAATGAGCAGTTATCATTATTAACATCATTACAATCACAATCAATCACCATTGGTACTCGAAACAAACGATGAGATTTCTCAAACGAAACAAACGAGCTCTCAAGCATACATTCCTCGTTTCCATCCATGAGCTTATGATTGAGGGCACCAGCAAATGGCAACCGTCAAAACTTTCCGTAACACTATCTCGACGAAAGCGTCAAGTATCCACTGAGCCTAAATCGTGGGAGCCAACATTGAGGAATCCCTATCGTGGAATCATCATATGGTCTCAGCCGGCTAATCTTGAATTTAGCGTCACCTTGTATCAAAACTCATCGTCTGCATTTGAGAAAAAAGATTTATACATTGCAATCAAAGATCACACTGCCAAGGGTCGCGATGCTAAGATTTGCACTGCCATGATCGACTTGAGTCTGCACGTATTAACAAAACAAACATTTATTGAGAAATTACCCTTGGTGTGCTCTAAGAAGGCCGTCGACGGTTCAATAACATTTACAATCAAATGCCTAGATTCGGACAAAGCATGTCCGATTGAGATTGCTCGTCGACCTCAAAAAGTGCCTCCTCCCGATAACACTGCCAAATCAATCGAAAGCACAGAAAAACAAGAGTCTGTTGATGGGATATTGACAGACATACCATTGCAACCACCTGATGTCATAGAGAATGATGAAAACATCAAAGAACAATCAACTAATATTTCGAGTGATAAAGTTTCCACTCCAATCAATGAATTGACTCAAGACGAAAACACTAACGATGTAGAGGCCACCGAGGATAATCATCAAATTTCCAGCAAGTCACAGATAGAATCTGCTCAGCAGCCGAAAACACCAACAACCACTCCAGATGTTCCCAGTTCGTTAGTGCGACTCACTCACACCACTCGCTCTGCTCGAATGCGCAAATTCAAATTCTATCAGTTTAGACGTATCCATGAGGATAGTGATGCCAAGGAGAAATTTTTCAAAGATGAGAATGCTTACAGGAGCAGATCGCCGAGTCCGGATTCGAGCAAAAGTGATTCAATTCATTTCCAGAGTGTCCTTGAGCCGAGAGAGTCTGTCATAAAAGGGAAAGTAACAATGAAGAGCGGTTCATGTGTCGTTGATCAACTGCAAAATCTCGAACAAGAACTCAAATCGGTGGAAAAGGAAGCAGACAGCATCAAGTCACAACTGAGCATCAATGTTAAGCAAAATCAGAATCAGGACCCCAGTCAAGAGGCCCATCAAAAAGAATTGCTCGAAAAGTGGTGCGCCTTAGTAAATCAAAAGAATGATCTCATTCGGCGCCAAATGCAATTAAACATCCTGGAGAAAGAAGAAAGTCTCGAGAAAACATTCGAGCAGTTGGATAAAGAGGTCAGATCATTGATGGCTGTTGATGAATCGAGGAAGACAGAGGCCCAGAAAGAGCGTGAGAAATATCTTCTGGACGAACTTGTTACTTTAGTTAATCGTCGAGACGAACTCGTTAATCACCTGCATGTACAAGAAGAGGCAATAGAAGATGATAACGCTCTTAAGGAGGGACTGAGGTCGATGAGTCTCGGCAATACCATCGATGATCAAAACTGTTGCATTCAATGATTAGAATAAACTTTTGTATTGTTTTAATTAGAAGATAAAAGTAGCATGTGTCAGAGTTGTGGTTCGCATACTGCATTCGTGCCTGTTAATGTTGGGGATATGTTTTGTGGGTGGAAGAACAAATAATCGGTTAGTAACCCGTGAGATCTATAGTTGGTTTTCATTTCAAGTGAATAAATGCGTCCACTGCATGAATCTCGATGCCCATGTGTTCGACTCGAGAGATTAAAGTGGTTATATCCAATATACCCTTAACAAGATTAGGACCGCTTTAAAGTTGTAAAAGCTTCCTGCCCAGTGATGTCAGGGTTCAGATAGGTGATAACATGAGATTACGTGGTAATAACATTAAGCTTACATGAGTAGGTTCAACATAGTTGTTAAAATCTCAAAATACTGAACTCCGTCTGACTGCTGTGAACAAAGCGAAATGAAATTAGTATTTGGGTGAGGTAATGGTTAGTTGTAGATGCCAGAGGCAGAGTCACCTAGAATACTATAAGAATGTGCGGTGTGAATAAAAGAACGATATATTGATTAGTTACCCATATATTGCTGATGGTATGGAGCTTGTTACGTATGAAATGATAAAATGTTTCCACTGCATGAATCTCGATGCCTATATGTTCGACTCGGGAGATTAAAGTGGTTCTATTCAATATACCCTGAACAAGATTAGGACCGCTTCAAATTTGTAAAAGCTTCCTGCCCAGTGATGTTAGGGTGATTATTCGGATAAATTGTTTAGATAAAAAGATACTTACATTGATATCGATTTAATACAAGTAGAATTGTTGACTAAACTAAATGCTTGAGGTAAAAATGAATAGAGATTTGTGAAAGACTCACCCTACTCGAGTGTGCCCGAGAGCGTGGAATAACCACGTGGTCGCAGATCAAACTGTTAGCGATGGTGACTGTGAGCTGCCAGTCGACAGCTCGCGACTGAAATCGGCAGCTAAAGGGTGTCCCGCACAGAATTGCAATGAATCTGCTTTCGCAGTTGTCCAACATTCGGTGGGACGTAGTGTATTTTATTCATCGTCAGAGAAGTAATCGACATTCATAGCCTCACTATCTTCGACATGTTCGCTTTCTATTGATTCTTCTTCGATATCAAAGTTGTTGGCCAGATCTTCGAGCACTTGCCGGAGCTCATCCTCTTGCAGCCAATCATCTCTTAAAATTCTTACTGCTTTACTCGACTTGAGCAGATGTTTAAAAGTTTGGCCATGTTCATGAAAGCACAATATGATTCTATTCTGAAAACTCTTGGTGACACGCTGCAAAATTTCGGGTTGAAGATTGAGATTGTAAATTTCGTCAGATAATCTGACACGCAAGTCGTCAAGGTTGGCAGGCATGTTGCTCGGGGTTAAAATCTTTGATATTCACAAATTGATGAATTTTATTCGAGTGTGTATGTGTGCAGAGTGTATGTGAGCAGAGCTGCGACTGTCGACTGTAAGCTCAGCTTACAGTCGGCAGATTCGAGAGCACAGCTCTCGAAGCGCAGCTCTGCCGCCAAAACAACGACTGCAGCTCGCAGTCGTCGATAGCTGCCGATTTCAGTCGCGAGCTGTCGACTGGCAGCATGATTTCTCTACCTCCTACTCGCCCCCACTCCTCCCCCCACCTCCGCCAGAAATGTCAAGTCTCAGCTGCCAGTCGTGAGCTGTGATGCGACGACTGTCGTTCGCAGCTGAGCTGAGCTGTGACTGCCAGTCGCATTCAACAGCTCACAGCTGGAAAATTGAGCTGTGAACGACAGTCGTCGCATCACGGCTCACGACTGGCAGCTGAGCAAAATCAACACAGTCACCATCACTACAAACTGTGAGAATTTGAGTGACTCATTTCAGCTTCGAGTTTTAAATCAGCCGCGCGCGTTCTCAGACAAGCGTAACGATCTGGCGGCAATTCTTTGGCTGAGGGGCTGCATGCACAGTAGGGTCAGATTTGAGAGACAGTCCTGCTACTCGTTCCTGCTCACGCAGGCTAAAGTTAGTTAAGACAATGGTAGAACTTTATTCTTTGTATGCACACATATCTACTAATTGCCAGAATGGATCATTTTTTTTGCGCTTTACAATTTGCTCGCCAGCAAAATTCATCGAG
This sequence comes from Fragariocoptes setiger, assembly GCA_019968535.1. NCBI lineage: Eukaryota > Metazoa > Arthropoda > Arachnida > Trombidiformes > Phytoptidae > Fragariocoptes > Fragariocoptes setiger. The sequence continues at coordinate 29,569 of JAIFTH010000365.1, forward strand.
AAGTCGGTCTAAATTCTCATGTCTGCGCCCACCAAGCCCAGGCACTCGTCGCAATTTTTGCCACAGACTCTATTGCTTGAGTGTGCACCCCCTGTTTCGTTTTGAATGTTTTCTTGTGGCATACAGTACGGTGCATGAAACCTAGCTTCGAGAGTCGTGAGTAGGCGCGCCATTCATCGCTGTGAATAATTGAGCCAGGGTGAACATTAGCTTTGATGATGGGCAACAATATTCTTGCCTTCCTCGACCCGTTCTGGCAAACGCAGTCTGACGTTACCATTATTGTCCACCATCCCGAAAACCCAAATTCTCTTCTTACCCCTACCCTTGTTGAACTTTCTCTTGCAAAAACACGCTTCATCGATTTGTACAATTTGGTTATTACCACCGATCATTGGTTGATGCTTGAGATGAGAAGGGCAAAATCAGCGAACCATTTTGCGATTGTTTGGTCACTCATGATTAGAGCCCGGAATTGTCGTGTTTAACGAAAAGCAACGAATAACGAACGAATTTTGGCGTCAACCCGCCACGATTTTGTTCCAAGGTAACGAAAATCGACTGTCGCCAACTAAAACTCACATCAATGAAATGATTCTTTAAAAACAAAAGGCTTCGCCGATGTTTCGGCAAGTTAATCCGCTCTGTCGCCGTCTGCGAAAGAACGACACACATGTCGCCAGCACAAATTTGTACTTTGTGTGATCAAATGATAGTGCTTTTGTGAGTTCAATAAACTTTGATTCATGTAGGTTTGATTGCTGTATTCATAAATCGAATTTTCTCATTTCACATCTATCTCTTATAGCTAAAGTTGCTAATTTTCATCATTGTGTCAGTTAATGAGTTTTCAATTAGAATCATAAAAAGAATCATGCCTAGCCAAATATCATCTAGCCTCATCGACAAGCATATACTCAATCATACTGAGTTTGAACGTCGTCGAAAGGACGCAATATTTTGCAAGTGCTGCACCAAATCCATTACAGCCGACAAAGATCATGTCAAGACAAACCTTTCGAAACATATGTCAAGTAAAATGCACAAAACAAATCTAGAGAAATGGAAGAAAGCACGAACAACAACAACCGACGTATCCACGCTCTTTGATAGATCGAACAAGTTATACAGAGATGCTGCAAAAGCATTTGCGGCATCAAATATACCATTTTATAAAGCGAACTCTTTGCCTATGATAGAATTGTTCAAGACATACGCGAATAGAACTCTACCCGACGAAAGCACACTCCGCAAGACTTATCCGAAGCAACTCTATGAAGAATCGATCAGCGAGGTGCGCCGCAAGATCGGTGATAGTTGGATATACATTCAGGTAGACGAAACGACTGACCCTAACGGCACTCGAGTCTTGTGTATTTTGGTTGGTAGGATCGATGGAGAGCAACCTGAATCTTATTTACTTGATTTTCAGCATTTGGATTCTCCACCAGACAATTCTATCATGCAGCAGTGCATAACAACAGCCCTATTGATTTTGTGACAGAACAAGCTTCACTATGATCGACTGCGTTTACTAGTGAGCGACCAGGCGCCTTACATGATAGCAACAGCTTCCAATCTCAAGAACGGATTGTTCACAAAATGTATTCATGTAACTTGCTTAGCACATGGACTCAATCGTGTTTGTGATCTCTTACAAAAGAATGAAGATGTGAAAGACTTACTTTCAAAATTTAAGAAAGTATTTGTCAAATGTCCACGCAGACGCGATGGATTGCGATTTCATTTGGGCGTTAATGTACCTAGCATGCCAATTACGACACGATGGAACTCGTGGCTTAAATTTTGCAGCTTTGTATTTGATAATTTTGATGGCATAGCTGTGTACCTTGAAACTATCAAGAATGAAGAAAGCAGCGCGATACCAAGGCTGATAGATATAAGTATTCGCCGATGGTGTCGTGCGACGTGGAGCGTGCTTTTTCTTTATTCAGGCTCGTCATGACGCACAAGCGTCGATCATTTCAAACACTACACGGCCGTTTATTATAATGCAAATTACGACTTCGTTGAATCCAACGAAAGTTGAACACTTCCTCAACGAATAACCGAACGAATTTTGTAATTTTTTCAACGATAAATTCCTTGCTCTACTCATGATGGAACCAGCAGTAGAGCAATAATCTTTGACTTCTTGGTATTTCATTTTGCGTGCGTAGCAGGAAAGAAGCATAATGTGACGCCGTGCCGTGAACATGTGGTGCACATTCACACCTGTGTACAACCGCATGTGCACACTTGGCGCCTCGTGCACATGTGCGAACTATTGC
>JAIFTH010000366.1:0-31819 GCA_019968535.1 Fragariocoptes setiger
TCTCTCTCTCTCTCTCTCTCTCTCTCTCTCTCTCTCTCTCTCTCTCTCTCTCTACCTGAGAAAATGAAGGCGTTCGATCTGAACTATGAACCTTGTGCAGTTAATCAAACTATCTGAAACTCAATTCAACTTGAGAATCAACCAAGCCTGACTAAGCAATAGCACTATATTATGGTATGAGTATCGAGATAGGGCAAATTCTCTGGCTTTTATTGAGCAATAACAGCGTAGTAGTTATTGATGCTATAAGATGATGGCGGCAATGTCAATGAGCTGCCTTCTCTTACACAACGAACACTCAAGTGGCTGTCATAATTTTGGCTCTCACAAGCTTCTAATTGGGGGGTCATCAATTGATTCGTTCTCTTCACTCGTAATTTGAAGCACTTGGAGCAATCAAACTTCAAATCCCATGGGATGTCCAATTATGACAACGGCTTCACACATACACTCACAGCTACAGCTTGCTAGTCAGCTTGAGTTCAGCTTAAAAGCAGTGCACAATATGTGATCGATAGCTCACTGACGAGCTATTGGCACAGGCACACAGTGTTAGGACTACACATTATACTTTATGTACTATACACTATGCAAACTGTGCCGCTAATCAATCATCTTACGTTCAATCTTCTACCACAAGCTCGAAGCGTTCCACAAGCGCAGCCACACGACAGGTGTAAGACCTTGCTGGCGTTGCTACGACAACGACGAGAATGACGAAGACGATAGAGACTGCAGCAGCAACAAGGAAGGACAACTATATGTGAGGTTAAAAGCATCATATTAAACTACCGGGTGAACATAGACAGAGAACGTTTATCGTGGCGTTTGTCGAACATTGGTGCAAACACACATCGGGCGTTAATATTGGATGAGCACATCTTGTGCTGAAATAAACAAATGAAAACAATTGAACATTGATTTGTGCCTATAATTACTTCTAGTTTGATCGCTGTTGTTGTTGAAAATAACTTGCGCTATAAATTGAACGATTGATTTGTCTGTCCGTCTGCCTTCGATAGCCGGCTATCAAATTCAATCAAATCAAAACATGTAGCTATATGAGATGAAGTCAATTCGAACATTTCCACAACAGTGTGTACCTATCGATGTCGTCGTTGATGCTGATGTTGATACTAACAACATCAGATGATAGCGTAAAACAATTGTTCAAGTTCTCATTTAACTTTACGTTCGTTAAACGTTTAGCGTAAAGTTAAACTTATAAACCTTACAACTTGTAAGAGGAACATGCATCCGATTAAATGGTCAATCAACAAGCCAACAAGCGATCAAATACCAATAGAAATGAATAATAGCAATAATAATCAAAACATATAAAATCACAGCTAAGCTAAAGATATCACAGCTATCATAGCTATGACAAACGGAGCAGGTGAGCGAGCAACAATCAAAAAGATTGCCGAAAATCATCAAGTTCTCGAACGAGAAAAAAAACATATAACGAGTTTTTAACGCTTGGGCGTCATGTCGATCGTCGTTGGCATTCGTCGTCGTTGCATTTAGAAAGCATTTGCATAGCATGTTCAATAGTCTAGTGTTCGTCCATGACCTGGCATGACTCATCAATGGTCATCGACAACAACATCAACAATAACAAAATCAATAACAACAATGTTCAAGACACACATTACAACAACATTGCAATGCACCTGGCACATTGTGAACTGGTCAAATTGTTGTAATTCGAAGAGAAGTTGTAGCTTTATCAAAAGACTAATTGATTGTTGTTATTGTTACTCACTTTGATCAACAACAACAACAACGATGAGCGCGGTTATAGTCGCGTTGTGTATGAAATAAACGTGCCATAGCCCTGTTGTCGGCTTTTGTGATGAAAGAAATGTGCCGCCCATGGTGTTAGCAATAGCAAAAAACAACATACCGACAATAACAACAAGTGAATCACTGATGGACACGTTAGTATTTGACAGTCCCAGCACTGCCGCAACTTGTCGCACATTTCTTTCCACACTTGTATTTTATATAAGTGGTTTTGATCGACTAGATGTTGTCTGGAATGCAACAGTCAACGGAAAGAAACTTATAGAAAGAAACTCGATATCAATTGACGACGAATACTGGTGAGCGATAGAAAATTCTACTGATTAGATGATTCTGTGAAAGAATGGACCGAGTTCGTGCCCACTAACTTGTCAAAGTCCAACTTTGCATATAATAATGAGTTGAATTTGCGTGATCATCACGTGATTATGAATTATAATTGATACCTAATTGATATTCTGATCAACAATGAACGAAGAACGAATGAGTGTCTCCATCATCAGCGAGAGAGAGAGAGAGAGAGAGAGAGAGAGAGAGAGAGAGAGAGTTCTATGACAATCAACAACACTGGCTATTGTCAAATAGAATATAGCCGATTTGATTGTTAAATTAACAAAATGAAAGCAGGTAAATAGCAAGAGACTTACTTTCCTAGCGGCATATTGCCAATGGCCGACTTCATGGTCATATCGACTTTAGCGTGAATTTCGCGATACTTTTTCAAGCTCGTCTCGAGCGCCACACGTCGTTGGGCAAAATCCATCGCATCACCGGCAGTTGTTCGTCCCTATCGATGTTTGTCAGAATTTAAACATAAAATAAAGCAATAGTGAGTTGTTATTATTGTTTGTGTGAAACGACGACGAGCAGATCAGTTGAGTTGGAAAAGGAGAGAACGTGCATTGGAAAGGAGCTGGATCAAATTCAAAAAAGAGTAACCTTGCTCTCCTTCTTCTCGCTATTTTCATTATCATTATTATTATTATTAGCCTTAATGTGCTTTTTTTGTCGCGCCACTTCCAAGAAGTCGAGCCGAAAATATCGCGAACGGGTTCTTGAAATTGTAGGTGTGGCCGCAATTATGATCACCTCGATTGGTGTTAATAATAAATAGAATAGAATAGTATGAAGAGAGAGAGAGAGAGAGAGCGACGTACCCTGAGCTTTTCGATGTGCGCCTTGAGCTTTTCGGTTTGGCCGCGTCGTTTGGCGCTCGGCGACGCCCCCGACGCCCCCTGGTGATCGCCGGGCGACACTCGTTCTGATATTAGATACGTGGTTTCGGCTTGCCGCTTGTTCGGTTGCGCCACACGTGTCGAAGTTATAATGAGATTCTCGAGCCGCTTGTCGTCTTTCGGTATCAAATCGAGCGTTTTCTGTGTGACATGCACAAAGCCAGGCTGACCGTTCTGTTCCATTCGATTCGCTTTCATTGTGTCGATGGACCAAATGTCGAATTGCCACTTACGTAGACCCAGCAGACCGGACAGTACGCTGCCCGAATGAACTCCGATTCTCATGTCAATATCCACCTGACGATGTTGTCGGATCGAACCAATGATCTTAATCATTGTCAGACCCATCATGACGCAATTGATGGCGTGCCGTTCATCGTATTCAGGCAAACCGGATACACAATAATAGCAATCGCCGAGCAGCTTGATGCGCAAGCAATGATTCTTGTCGGCTGACTCATCGAAGCGACCGTAAAGCTCGTTGAGTGTCTCCACAAGCTCGGCCGGTTTCAATTTGTCTGTGAGATTCATCGAATTCACAATGTCCGCGTACAAAATCGTCACGTCATCGTACTTTTCTACGTATAGATCATAGAACGGCTTGAATGGGGTCTTCTGATGGCAATACAAACGCGATATAGCCGTTCGAATGTCATCACGAATTTGTTCGATCAAGTGCTGAGGGAAACACGATCGCAACAGCTGCTCTTGTTGTTCTTTCTCATAGTTCAGCTTGAACGTCGACTGTATACAATAGCGATGATTCAAAAACGTACGCCTAATCGCTATCTCAAGCAAGAAAGTTATCTGGAAGCCAATCATAGCGCTCGACGCATAGAATATAATGTCGGCCATAGAGTATTGAGTCAAATAATCGGTGCGACAATTGTTGTCACGCCGACTAATGTACGTGACGATGATTTCGAGCCACGCAATCACAATGGTCGCCGCACACGATTGAATACGCGACGGAAACGGTAAAAATACATGGTTTGTGATGATCAAATAATAGGTGAGCCGTATTTTGGCCAACGGTGTGGATTGATTATTCACTAGGGCACATATTGCTCCACCTGTCGTCATCAGTATGACATCAATAGAGATTATAGTATGTGAATTAGATCAAACTGTAAATGAGATCGACTGAGATGATCATCATAGGACTTACTGGCTTCGGCGAACACCATCGCCGAGAGTACGGCCAACGAGGCCATTGTGCGTGCAAATTTCGATTCCATTGTCAATTTGTTGAACAAAATCAGTGCTAAAAATGATACAAACACAATGAGCGATGCCGAGCGCATAATAGCCGCCAGCGGATATAAATCGGCACTCCGCGTCAGCAGATACACGAATATAGCGCCAACATTGAAGATGATATTGACTAGAAGCAGGACGACAAAAAATGAGTGCTGCAAACGGGCCTGATACGTGTGGAATAGACTCTCCGAGTGAGTCAACTTGAACTCACGCCTCAAATTGCGCCACGACCACTTGAGATGATCCTGGTCGAGGCCACTTGGTGCACCTGTTGTAGCTTCTTCGCCATCTACGTCATCATAAATATCACCCTCATCGTCGTCCGGGTAATCTTCGTCGTCATTCGGAGGATCGTTAGTGTTGTCGTGATAACAATCATAAATGGCGTCGTAATTCTCGTAACTGTAGCTCCGATTTGATTTAAGCGATTTTTTCGATTTGTGTCCCACCGACGAGCGTCGACGACGCTGCTCGTCGGGTGAACCGGCATCGTAACCTTGTATGCCTCTATAATCGGCTTCGTGACAATTTTCATCGGCTTGTTTCGTTTTCGAGCTGCTGTTTCGCAAACAACTATCGACCTCAAGGTGAATGTGCTGAGTGTTGCCATCAACTTCACGTTTGGCAGCGTAACCGGTCGGCAGTTGTTCGGGCACCGCTTTCACAGCTACGAATTGGCTCTTGGCGATTCTTGGTTCGTTTTCTGTTGTTATTGATTGCTCTTCTATCGGCACCTCAAGTTCTCCTCCAATTTTATTTGCTTCAATTGAGTTTTGTTCAGCTGTAATAGAATGTATATCTGTTGGTGATACATCATTCGTTGTTTGGTGAATGGTTGATGTTTGAGCTAGGGTTAAAGAATCATTGTTATTCTTGGTTGTTGAGCAACGTTCATGATCAGTAAGTTCAGTAGAATGTGAGTTTGTCATGTCAACTGTATCATGAGCTACGTTTACGTAGCACGAAGATGGCCCTGATTTATGACACAAATTAACACTAGCCGACGATACCGACATTTGCCGGTGATCGTTGTGCCCGCGAACATTTACTTTATGTGGCAAATCGGATATTGGATGTTGCTCTAGGCGATACCTGTTGGTGCGTGTTGCACGCTCCAACGGTGACCACCAACCGGGCGAACGGCCCAGCATCTCTCTGTCTTGATATAATGATTGTGTGCTACGATGTCGATTGCGGTTACTGTGCTGATTTTGTTGCTGACGGTTGGCTCGCAACGGCAAACCGTGTGCCGTTGTAGTGACAGTTCCACCGGCAGCGGCCTGTTGCTCGAGCACAAGTCCGTCCTCATCTTGTTGCTGCAAATTGTTTCCGGCAGAATTGTAGTGATCATCTTTGAGGTACCACAATTGCCACGATGGCTTTCCGAATACATTCACACTGGCCTGACGCAATGATTCAACGGATGTCTCAGGCGAGCCACTTTGAGCGTCCAAATCTAACTTGAGACGCTGAATTATCGGTATCGAACTAAACGATTGTGTGTCAGCCTCGTTCTCACTACTGATGGACACTGATCTTTGTCGCCTGACGCTGCATTGTTCAGTTGTATCATTATCAGCGTCATTAGTTGTGTCATGATTGTTCCCAGTACGCTGTGGCGATTTATTGCCTTGGATTCGTGAACTTTCAGTTGCGCTGTGGCGGTTGTTGTTCACACTATCGTAGTTATCGTCGTCGTTGAATGATTGATTGAAACAATGGTTGCGTAATTGTGCCAACACTTGACGTTTCTCCGATGGCTTTTTGCTATTCTTCTCATCCATCAGTAATTTCGATAATATACTCTTAGTTAGGAATAAAAAATAAATATTAACATATTTCAGTCACAAATAATATCTTGACAACTTTACTGGTCGAAATAATTGAAAATAACATTATACATACACAAAATAGACAATAGACAGAGATTGAAAACGAAAGACAGAAACAAGGATTAACAAAAAAAGAGTGCCAGTCAGACTTACTATCGAGCGCTCCTCTTTTACTTAAGCACTTGTTATCGGGCTTTACAGCGATGAGCGCTACCTGCATAGAGAGTTATTAGATTATTACCGTTGATTATGATCCATCCGCTGTCACGGCGTAGCTTCAAGCATGCTTAAAACAATGGCAAATCCGTGCACCGTGAACGTCATTAGCCTTTGTGTTGTGGTTACACCGTTGGTGTCATTCTGCTATTGGCGCCACGCTGTGAATTTTGTGACAATAACAATTTTAACTCTGCACATCCTGATATAGCATTCATCTTTCATGAAATGACATTCATCTAGAATGAGCGAGACAAAAACCAGCTTCTAACTGTTCCGAGATTCAATCGAAGACTCATCGTCAGGGCCCATAGATTTGACGCAATAGAAGGTGATTTGCGAGAAAGATTTTTGTACCTCAAACTTTTGAAATTCGCGCGGCTAAATTTACACGCTACGACGCTAGGCGGCGCTGCCAGCGTGAACGTCGTGACACGCACATGCACGGAATAAATGTTCAGACTATGAATTGCTCTCTCGATTTAACCACATCAATCATTAATAGAGCTTGAATATTAAGATAACTTTAAATTATATCCTAGGCACTCTAATGAGTCAAGAAAATCAATTTTGGGACGCCAGTGACGACGGCGAAGATGGTCAATACGAAGGCGACGACATTGATGCGTTCAATGATGAAACGTTCGGCAACGCTGACGAATGGAACGAGGACGAGCATCAACTATTAGTAGAACGCGACGTGGAGCGTCAAACTGGTGAGAATTCATGGTCGCCATGGTCCGGGGGTCAGGAATTATTCAATTTTGCCAAGTTAGACTTGGGAACCCCGTCGCCGTCGACACCAGCAACGCCCACCACGGCCATAGGTAACAATCGTTCGCGGCCTGTGCGTGATCGTCACATGTCGGGCACCACACCGTCGTTTCAACACCAGCAACACCTCCATCATCAACACCAGCACCAACAAAAGCATTACGAGCAACAGCAGCATTATCACAATCACAACCATCACCAACACCATCAGCAGCAGCAGTATCAACACCACGGCCCGGCGTCGTATAATCATAACAACAATATACACCACAACAAGTACCGGCAAACTGGTCAGCAACACCGACATCAGCAGCAGCAGCATGATCATCATCACCAATCTATTAACAACAGCAACATCAATTGGAAGCAGAAACGCGCTCAAGAGGCCCCAATGGTTGTGCCGCCCCAGGTTCAATTGAGTGTTATTGAGCATGCACGCAAGCATCATTCTGTCACTGCGTTACATCCCGATGAGTTTATACAGGATCGTGTGCCCACCAATCGGGACGGATTTTTGTTTAGGCGTCATTCGGAGGCCCGGTGTAGGCAACACGACGGCACATTGAATGAGAAAGAGAAGAGTTGGCTCATCAAAATACAGCAACAAATTCAGGCAAAGTTCGACAGTGATGAGATTGAAGATTGGTATTATTTGCTGTACACACGTCAAAATACTCGCATGACGGCCAACGATCTATTGAGAATTTTACAACAAAAGCTACCAATACCACAGCTTGGTCCTAGCTTTGCATCGTTGTTATCGTCGGCTGATTCGTCGTCACCATCAACTTCAACGACGACGACGAATGCAACATCTCAAAATCAAGTGGCTCCTAACACGATGGCCGGTCCTTCGTCGTCGGGCGCCGACACTGCAACGGCAACAACGGCTTCTGGTGGGCCGGATCAATACTTGCCAAGACAATTTGTTGGTTCTTTAGGAAAGATTACCGTTTCCAATGTTAATCGTCCACGTCGTTTACTTGATATGGAATCTTGATCTATCGTTAGCTGAGCTAAATGTGAGAGAAATCCTCCAGAACTTCTTCGATCATATACTTTCCCTAACTCCTATTCACTGTGGAATAAACGAAACCACAGAAAGAAGGCTGAAAGAAGAGAGCAAGTTCAAAAGTTAAATTCACTTTGTTCTTCTGTGTCTTTATGATATATATATATCGTTTACTATACAACATTTGAGCTAATTATATAATATTCCGCTCGATCAGCTATATGTTAAGATTAACACTGATCCTGAAGCAATCCAAACAACGCTCTGTTCGAGAAAGAAAGATTTGTAATTGTAAATGTAATTAGATCAGTGTTTTTGTGTGCGTATGTGCTATACAGGTATGACGTAGAGATTTTGGCTTAGAGCTTACCAGTAGTACTGATGACGTTGATATTGTAGTCGAGAATGCTTTGTGGACGTAGTGCATCTTTGGTACGTAAAGATCCAATACACCGTAATGGATCTTTCGTACTTGTGCCGGAGTGAGTACGTCATGGAATTCACTAAGTGCCGAGAGCCACAATTTATGCGCACCATATATGCGTTTGTTATTGCCGCTAATTGTGAACAGAACAATCGAGATTCCAATGTAGATGAGCAAATATATTGAGCTACTGATGTAATCGTTTGTGCCCAAATTGTCGTAGTTTATGACCGTAGTCGTGATGGTTCCGATGACATTCTGTATGCTGCTCGATATGATCAATCCGGCCGGCACCGCGGTCAAGAATGTCAGACGCAACGCCTTTCTCAGCATCTCATTATAAAATGACACCATAGTAACGAGAATGTCGCCAATATCATATTGACACAATGTATTAATTTCTGGATATTTTTTTGAATGTTTCCTCAGAGCAATAACAGATTTGAGTGCCGCTTCGAAAAGACCGAACTGTGTGCCTAAGTCCTGTTGGTACACCTGAAACATCACAGCAATAGTCAATAGAAAAAACATTTGTGATTCCATTAGCATGCACGATACAAATAAGGCCACGCAGACGATTGCAAATGTTAATGTATTGTCCACTTGCTTGTACAGTTGAGCGGCTGCTGTACCAGGTATGGCCACATATGTTACAAACACCGAAACTCCAATAATTAATGTAATATTAGACCATAAGTTCAATAGTTTTCTAGCTCGTCCCTTGGGGTATTTGTTCAATACATTCAATAAGGCTCTTATGTCGTCCAAGGGCCTCAATTGACGCTGATTAACGTTTAGAGTGTCCTCAATATTAACTCGTTGCACAACTCTACGACTACCATCAGTGATCCTAGTCGACGGTTGGCGAACGATTGAGCTCGGATTGCAAATGCTAATGTGTCCATGGAATTGTTGTTTTTCGTGATCTGAAGCCAACATTGAGATGCGTTTCACTGCTCTTATTTTAAATGTCACACTTAATGATCGATCACTCAGGATGTGCATAAAATCTTCGAACATTAGCTCGTAGCCACAATCCATGCAATAGAAGTGATTAGCGAAGTGTTTGGCGACAGTTTTGCAATTATAAAATAGGTATAAGAATGCCAGAGTAAGCGCTATAAATGTGACGAGAAATATTTGCAAAAACCTTGTGTACCAGGAACTGGCTACAATGTATACATAATCAAGGTTGCTTCTTTCTAGATGATAAGTTGGTAAATGTAAATTGGTCGCGGTAGTGTTGGTGATTTTCTCCAGTGAGACAGATGTTGCGGTCAAAACTTTGTTGAAGCGCGAACTAAGTGCGTTGTTAGCGGCTTGACCTGCGCGATACTTGCCAGTTGTATCGGAGATATACAGACATATCAAAGCCAATATTAATGTGGTTTCTAGGAATATCCTAACGACGAGATAAATTCTGAGTGCTCGCGATCGATAGCCGACGTTGAAGTTTGAAACACTTAGAAGTTTGTGATTGGGAAAATCGAGTTGATATCCAGACGATTTTGAGTTGTACAACGAATCACGTATGGCATCAATGCTGAGGCCAGTCTTTTGGCCAATTTCTTCAAGATTCAATTCAACATCGTACTGGCCGGTCAGTATGAAAACAAATTTAGTTGCAGTTGCACGTGTTATTCTTTCACTACCTTTCAATACATAACGTTGTTCGAGAAGACGAAGGCTGGTACTTTTATCTACCTGAACGGCCATTATGAGTGACAAGACTCTCACTATTGATGATATCGTGGTCTTCAACCTTTTATCCTGGGAACAAAAATTTTTTGTTTTGGCTTTCAATGTAATTTAAATCGTGAAGCTTTGAACAAATGGATTCAACACCAAAGCTGAATGTACTGCATGAAATGTAAGATGAAATCCGTAGGATCAGTCTCTTTTTTGAGAAGTTTTCAATCATAACCATTGAGTCGTTATTCTTATTGATACTATAATTTTCAATTTTTATTTTCAAATTATCAGTGTCGTTATAAACAGCTTTTAAAACATCATTAAGTCGTCGGATAAAATGTCACAAACTAGACATGGATGCTCAATGAACCGTATCAACCACCTTAGTTATCCAACGCCTGGATATGGCGTGCCTCGAGATAGTTTTGATTGAGCGCGTGCCTACGCGCGCGCTCTAGCGTTAGTTAGAACATTCTGTGGTGAACGGTTATTATTTTCTTGCTCAGTTCCAAGTATTTTTCGTCTTAGAAGTATCTCGATATCGACATTAACCGGCCTTAATTTCAATTGTCACACGATGCAACCAATATACGATACGATGGACACTCGGCACATTCAAGAGTTATCAACGCATTGCACCCTGTGCACTTTTTTGTGGCGCCTTTCTTATGTTCAGATATGGTTCGAATAACCACATAACTGCTCCGAATAGACACATGCTTGCCATTCCCCACATGATGTAATTGTAGCTGCCGAGAATGTCACGCGAGTATCCTAGTGCAAGTGGTCGGGCCGACACTAGGACACCCGTGAATAAAGCGGCGAGCCCATAGCCGAGAGTTACCTTATTTTCGCCAAGATAATCCACCAACAATCCGTTGACTAGTACATAGAGCAACGAATTGAAGGCTGATGCCATCATAGATAGGATGGCATAGTACAGGAAACCTGTAGCTATGGTGACTGCGCCAATAATGGCGGCTAAAGCTACCAGCAACACTATGACGCACACTCTATTGGACATGTATTTGAGATCAACCATGGGGGCCAAAATCAGACGACCTACGATTTCACCGCATGACCAATATTGCAACAGAGATTGGGCATCGTCAACTGCCAAACCAATATCGATACCATAATCGACAATGACCAAGGTATAAACTCCAAACACCCAAAAGAAAATCAGCTCATTGAACCAGATCAAATGAAACATTGGATTGGTCAATATGTCAGTGACCATTCCGAGCTTGAATTCCTCTTCCTCTGCCTCTTCTTCGTTATCTTCGATAAAATAGTCGTCGTCTGCTCGTAGTTTAGATTCATTATGTCCAGATGCTTCAATATCATTGAATCGGGATTCCTTTTTTGTAGTGGTGGTTTTCGAAGGATTAGTTGGCAGTTGATTAGAGGTATCATCATTAGAAGTCCATTTGGTAGCCAAGACGTTGTGATTTTTGTCACTTCGATTTGTTGACTTGATTGCCAATGAGTAGGTGCGTCGCTCTTCAAATTTTGACTTTGGGCTCTTTTCAGAATTAGGTCCATTGGGATCTGTTGAGATGCTCCGCCTAACTGGATGCTTTTCATATTTAACCGACATCTGGCGACGAAGGCTTGTCTGGAAACGAAAAGCTCTCTGTGACATCATCGACAGGCGTCGGTTCAATGAACTATTGTCGATCGAAATGTCATTCTGATCTTTAGTGGGGCTCAATTTTGTGGATCGCGGACGAGGATTGGGCTTCAAAAGTGGCACCATAATCAAATTGATGCAGCACAAACCTCCAATGGCAGCGTAAGAAACTCGATAGTGATAAATATTGAGTAGATAATTAAACAATGGGGCCAATACAAATACTGACGCTGTGCCACCTGTCAGCGCAATACCCAAAGACGTTGTGCGGTATTTGACAAAGTAATTGTTGACAACCTCCATCAGTGGGACAAATATAAAGCCATAACCGACTCCTTGAACGAAACCAATCAACAAGACATCGATCAATAGTGAATGACTAAAATAAGCCAATCCATTGCCGAGCACGAGGAACACGCTGCCAATGAAGAGGCTCTGACGAAACGATATGTAATAAACCATGATCGATACAATGGGCCCAATACAATTTTCCGTCGTAAATATCGTCGATATTGGCCAACTGGCTTGCTCACGAGTGTACTCTTTGCTCTCGACAATCTTGGCAAATATCAGACCAAATATTCGGTACGATCCCAATGTTGTAGCCATGATCGTGAACAGTGCCATCAACACAACCCAAGCGTATCGTTTGTCAACATTTCTTTCCCACTCGTCGAGCTTGTGTTCGTACTCAATATCGATGCGCGACATTGACACTTGTTTTCGTGCATCTTGCCGATATTTTGTTGGTTCATTTGACTGTGCAATTTTACTTCCGATAGTTTGTTCCGACATCTTGTATCTTAGAAAATGTTATGTTCCTCAAGTAGTTGTTTTATATGTAGTATTGCTTGTTGATTTGATTTTAATCTTAAGCAAGTCAGAACTTAGCGGAACTTAGCAACAACAAAATACGGCCAATCGCTCTCAATCAATGATGTCCATTGATGAGAGAAGAGTTTACGAAAGTTCATTTTATACTAATTTATGGCAATGCAAACTCTTCTATTTTGACTCTTGCCATGACGATTAGCAGCAGAGATTATTATGCCACCTCCTCGACATGGCAAATCATCGTGTGATTCGATGTCATAGGTTGCCTCCTTTCCAGCAATAGTCTTGTTATTGTGCTTCTGTCTCTTGTATAGCTGAACAACGAGTTAAAGCTTCCAACGCGTCAATGTTTTATTTATTGACAGCACTACTAGGCGTCGTTTCAACTAAATAAACACGATAATTATGCAACAAAGATTTCCGAATTGCTTGTTATTGTTGAGCTCGAGAGAAAAGCAAATCCCATTTGGCATTACTCGAATATATTGATCAATATGGATTGATCACTGACACAGGCGCATAGGATGTAGCTCTTTCGTTAGTTTGTTGTGCCATCTTGCTTTCGAATTAACTTCCGCTTACTGTTGCTATGAACAACAATAATGTTGCAATAACGAAAGCGATCATTTTCGCTTGCGAACATCAATGAGTTCACGGTCATTGGTAGATGTCATTGGAGTTGGAAAAAGGATAGAGATATTGACACACAATACACAATCAGGTGTCACAATAGATACTGACAATATTCATCGATGATAAGTTGCCAATATGGCTTAAAGGATTAAATCTAAATGTCCGAGAAAAGATTAAATCTCACCGTTGAAATTCGCCCTAAAATTACGTTACAATTGACAGTTTGGTGGAATTAGACAACATTCGAACGCGAACTAGAACATTGGTGCCACAATGAGCGTGTGAGATTGTGTTAGCAATTGTTTTAGTAGTTTTGTTTATTTCGAAATTCAACATCGAGGTCAAGATTGCACAGAATTACTAATTTACACTAATATTTTACATTAATATACATAAATATATATGTTCAACTGATAGACATTTAGAACATTTGTTCGTGAAAAAGTAAAAAACTTCCGAATATTCCTTGGATACAATTGTAACTTACTGATGATCAATGTTTGCATTTTGCGCCACGAAAAAAATGAAAATTTTTACATGTATTTTTTAAATAAATCACTTAAGCAACAAGGGTGTATTTGAAAGACAAATATTAATTTAACTGGCAACACAATGATGACATTTCGTACCAGTGTTGGGTAGATATTGCTCTAGCTTTCTGGGAGGTTAAACCTTGTACCCTGCGTAATATTTCATATTGCACACATGAATTGCAAGAGCGAACGTCATACACAAGTAGAAAAAGTAAACACGATATTTGTGAAGCGAGTGTGCGTGCGTGTGACGCAATTCGTGCTGTCGCCGCGGCGGCCGCCACTCTTCCTTTAGCTCTCCACGCCGTCTCGTTGCCTGTGTGCCTAACTGACAGCGTGGTCTGATTGCAAGCGAACGAATCAACACACAAAGAACAGCGAGTCAACCACCAAAAGCAAGCCGGTCGATGAAATGAAATAAAGGGGTGAGGGCGAACAAAAGAAACCACAACATCTTTTCCTCAATCGACATCGCCATCGCAACGCGAACGCCACACGTTATTATTGTAATTAAATGCCTCATCAAGGCAACACTACGATTGGTTCTGTCACACGTGACGGCCACGAAATGGACGACATGGATATTTACACTACCGACAGGAAGGCACGCAAAAAAGACCAGAATCGGCGTGCCGCAATCAATTATCGACGCAAAAAATTAGAGGAAAAAAATCGAATGTTGGAGGAAGAAATGAAGCTAGTCTATTCGCGAGTATGTCTTATCGGTTACGCTGAAGAACTCGAAACTACCATATTGAACTTGTTGCAAACACAATCTACTAAGGTGTACGATGACGACGGACGTTACGTGCGATTCCTGTGCCTATTATGTGCTCAACCATGCGAAGATATCAACTTACTACGCGATCATCTCAATACGCGACATTATCCGGAATTCTGGCGATCCATTTATAGTCCAAGATGAATTGCTAAACAATGTGATCATAGCTTTTGTATAGCTCATGAAAGACCTAGAAAAATTTCAAGCACTGCTCTTCACGTTGGCGCGGCGCCGCCTGTGTCCCTTCACTCTGACTGTGAATATCGCATTGATTGGCCATCAGCTGTGCCCGTCACAGCGAACCTTCTTGTTTTGCGCCATGCGTTCGTCGTTTGCGTTTTCGCTTTCCATCACCTTACTATCGTTTCCAAAAAACCGTCCACAGCTGAGTTTGTGACCAAATCTTAGTGTGAGTGTCGATGTGAACGCTACACAGCGACGATAGACGCACTAAGATTCGTTCGCAAGCTCAGCTGTGCACGGTTTTTTTTGAAACGATAGTAACGAATGAACGAAGCAAAGCAAAGAGAAGAAATAAATATACACGTTTTTGTTTATTATATTAAAAATATAATCAAATCTATTATACCAGACATTATTCATAATTTTTTCAATCAATTTGTGCGAGTCAAACTATTCAAGTCGCGGTTCACGATTGTGTTCCGATATCAAAAATGACCGAGGTCGCTATACACAACAACATGGATAAATCAAAGGTTTCTTTTCAGTTTCTGAAATTTGATAATCCGGAGCAGGATAAAGAGAAGGAGGCCAAACTTCGAGCAGCCGCTTCTAAGATCGATGAGGGGCTCGCGAAGAATCAGGCACTGTCTGAATTGATAGATATTGATCCTAGCTCATTTCAAATTAATTCGGATGAAGTTGAAGATACCAGACCATTGTATCATCGGCTGCAAGAGCAGAAATTAAAGAAAAAAGAGTCGCTCGAGGAGGCTCAGCGAATGTCCAATCATGTCAGCCGACTCGATGACGATGATATCAACTTTTTGGAAGACCTCGAAAGGAGAAAGCACGAAGAAGAGCAGCAGAAACGTCTAGAGGAGATGGAGATAATCGAGGCTCACAGGCGCGTGATAGAATCACGTAAGGTTGACAGTTTGGATACCGAATTCCAAGCGCAAAAAGCAAAATTCTCTTCGTTAAGCGATACAACCAAAGCCACATCCAGCATGCGTTCCAGGCTGTCTAATCTAATCAAAGTACAAGCAAAACCAAAAAAGAACAACTCAGAACAAGCGCAGGCATTCTCAACAACTGTTTCTCAGATGGAAACTGCTACATCGGTAGCACGTGATCACATCACTCCTCTCAAGAAGTCAGTTTTAGCTTGTTATGGAGATTCAGATGATGAAGATGAAGACGCTGGTAGCGATGAAGACATGAATCAAGAACCTGTTGACGGTTTACGCCGCAGTAGCCGAAGAAAAGATTCAAAAGGCGAGGATTCAACGTCTCACCCAAACGAAAGTTCTGCTCGGTCTCCAGGAAGCTCAAAGCATCAAGAATCTAGAGGCCAAAAACGTAAAAAAGACGACGATGAATCAGATGACGCCTCTGAGGGGGTATGTAAATGCTCTGTCAAGCCGAAAAAATGTCAAGGTGTCCTCACGTGCATTGGCATATTACCCTCTATGCCAAGTGCCACTGGAACATTGACTGACTCTGATACCTCAAGTGATTCCGACGACGAAGGATCTGATTGCGGCCACACACTTATTTGTAGGGTAAGGATCAACAAAAAATCGGATCGCCATGGTGATGAATAAGGATAGCAATTTTAATTTATTATGAATATGAGCAAACAATCTATATCTCTATCTTGATTGTCTGATAATTATGATCCAGTTTTATTAGTGTCAGACCAATACAAAGCTATCTATTCTTCGTTACAGAGTTCATATCATCTACTATGACTTATATGATCATTTGTTTAAATCTATTCATCCATACAGGTCACTGTTGAGAAATCACACAAGCCTTGAACTACACGTCATAAACTTACACCCATAAAAGTGTTATTGACGGCGACTTTCAACCATGTGGAAATAAGCTAATTCCGCAATAAATACTATCATAGAAAACCCTAGTCCAATTGACATGATCGAAAAGAACGATCTAAAGTGATTGATAGTTAGAGGAGCATAGCTGTATTGAGAGTTGCTATCTTCTTGTTTCAAAGATTTGGTGTCCACTTCTTCATTTGTCTCATGATCGTGGTAATTGATATAGAACTCTTTCTGTGCATCGTACCAACGTCGAATAACACCAGTCTCGAACGCTTGCCGTACACCCTGCCGTAGCTTATGTTCTAAATCTCGCTCCAGATCTTTATGATACATGATTGATATTGGATACTGCAGGTATGTCGTACTAGAACGATAGAGTCTAAAGTAGTGATTGTAAGTTTCAAAAATGGTCTCGATCAGCTCGTCATCACCCAACAGTGCAACTTCTCGTTTTGCAACAGACTCGACGAAATTCTTACTGAATACTTCTGTACGTGGTATAACACGCGTTCTATTGTGCAACAGACGCATGTTTTCGTCTTGACTTCGTCTCATCAATTCATAAGTGAAATCATCTTGACGAATGACCGGGATGATGGAAGGCTTCGTGTTGAGCAACTGTGCGATGTTGTCAATTTTTTGATCTACACTGAGCAAGATTACCGCCAAGAGCTCCCCAGAATACACAGTTGACATCACTAAACATGCGGCCGACCACAGGTAGCTCAATGTTTTACTGGCTGTTGGTAGTCTGAACCTCTCCTTAGTTTCACCGTATGCAAAGTGTTCAAATTCAATGCTCGGCTTGTTCAATATCATCGTTAAGTAGATGAAAACAAAATCATGTACAGAACCCAATTTTTTGTCAAGGTTCTCGTTGGCACTGATCTTAGTCGTGGCGCGCAAATGTTTCTGAAAGCGATAGTTATTCTCGTAAGCTGCCAAGATAGACAACAACAAAACAATGGCGCATATGATCGTCCAGACGATACTATTCACATTTGTACCAAACGAGCTTTGTATGATGCTGCGCGCTGATCCCGTCAAGAGAACCAATTTTGACTCTATGGCGAAGAATGGTCCAAATTTGATGTAAGGAAACTCTTCGGCATATGCTAAAAAATTGCCGAAAGCTATTTCATAATCACTTTCGTTTCGACCAGGCTTTGTAGTCAATCCTCCGACAATTCCGGTCCAAGTACCGTTGATCAGATCACTTCTTCCAGGATTGGGCCGTTTATATTGTAGGCCAAGCTTGAGAAAATTCGTGACGACCAAGATGCCGAGCTGGATCTTAAGACCACAAAATACATGTTTACCTGCCGTGGGACCTCTCGGTTTGAGTCTTCCAGCGGCAACCAGTGCTTCAGTTTGCTTTTTCGTGTAATATTCATCTTTGCGAGTGAATGAGACATAATCTCGACCGTTGGAGCGCCTATTTGTTACGTTGGTGAAATATTGAATCTCATTCGGATTGAATGAGTAACAATCGAAGCCATAAGGTACTAGAGTTGAGGCCATTGTTCAAAACAAGCGACGTCTGAGGACTCTTAGTCGAATTGAGTCATTTTCATCTAGGTAAGCAGCGACACAAGCACATTGCCTGGAGTGAAAATGGACGATTACTTTTCATCGACAATTATGAGACATGGTGGTTATTTGGTAGCAAGGCGTTGACAGGTGATGCTTTTTAATGGTTCTGAGCAGGCTGCAACCTCATGGCTCGGTAAAACTTTCAGCCCATTTGATACGTCTCAACATATAATTATTCATGAACCCGTCGACAAACGTTGGTAAACGTAAGAGTTAACATGTAGGCGGATAAAAGTTTTCCCCAGGCATATAATAATCGAACCGCCCGCGCTCCTGCAGGCTAGCACGCGTTAGCCTGCTCGCATTGCATACTGAGATGCTCCAGGTCACAGTACGTACGAGGATCATTCATTCACCCGGCTTTTTATTGTCGTAAACACAAATGTGTCAAGTGCTCGTCGTTTGATCAAAACCAATCATCAATTTATATTAATGAACAAAAACTTAGGATTAGCAATCAATCATCATGAATGAAACAGCTAGACAGTTGTTTGATTTGGACGGTGCGCTACAATCCATCACTAGCCTCCAAATCGAGAGCGATATCGAGCGGGTCTTGCAAAAACAACTGAATATCGAAGATCTCAGAGTACAGTTTTGTATTCAAACATTAGAAAACTGCCACAAATTGATCACTTATATCGAGGAACATTTAAGTGACAGCCATATGCAAGCAAGGAATACCAAGATCTTTCTCTTGAAGATTTGTGTCATATTATTGCGACGTCTAAGTTATTCTCCCGATAGTCATTTGTTAGGACGTGTATGGATCTTGCTTGCAAAATGTTTTCCACTATTCGAAAGATCGGGACTCAATCCTGAGTCTGAATTCAATCATCTTGAGCCACCTCAAAAGAGTAAGCATACAATTGTCCTTTCCTCAAACTCAGCACCTTTACCAGATGACAACAATGTAGATCTCCACGATGACATAGAAGAAGGTGAGACAATAGACGAGGACGAAGATCAGCCCATTTACAAACCCGAATCTAGTGAGCAAATTTACACAAGATTCTGGGAGCTGCAAGAATGTTTTCGAAAGCCTCACAGGTGTTTCGATCGTCAGCTCTGGAATAGTTTTATGTACCATAGCAATGCCTTCCTTTCATTGTTTGAGAATCAGCCATGCTCTGTATCTTCGTGGGATGTAGCCACCAACAATTATCTCACCGATCACCACTCTTTGAGCTTGCAGATATCTGATGCAAATTTTAGGCGTTGTGTATTGTTGCAATTTGCGATTATGTTTCAATTTTTAACAGTGCCGTCGAAATCAAAAAAAGATAATCAACGTCTATCACCTGACCAAGAGGCATGGATTAATACGGCACAGAAGCGTGTTTTCGAGAATCTTCAACGCGCTCCACCTGATGGAGATAAGTTTTTATTACATTTTGAAAACATCATGGCTCGTGAAGAATTTTGGATCAAATGGAAAGCTGAAGGATGTAAGGAATATAAGCAGTCAAATGAAGAGGCCGGAATGCGAGGAACGTACGCCAAGCGCAGGAAATTCGGCGAGGAGCTCAAACAGGCCGACTTTTATAAACACTACCTGGTTGGTAGCGATGAACTGAACAAAATTTGGAATCTCAGTCCCGATAATTGGGAGGCAAGTAGATCGGAACGAAGAATATTCGCTCCATCAACGGAGAAATTTTTCGAAAAAGTGACAAACACACCCGTTGAGGAGAGAGCTGAGGTTTATAAAGACCCAACATTTTGTTTTAAAGCCCTCCGCTTACTAGGTCGACGATCCGATCAATTCTTTCCTCCGACATCGGCACGATCTAAACCTCTTGATGAGTATTTGGCTAGTGTCACTGCATCATTTAATGGAACGGCACTCAAAACAAATGCTGTGAGTATTGCGCCGAATAATGCAGCAAATAATGTAGCAAACAATGCAGCAAATACCGTATCCAATAATGCAGCGAATACTGTATCCAATAATACAGATAATACTGCATCGAGTGATGCAGCGAATAGCGCGCCCTAACTGTGCGCAAATGATCTCCGACGATAACACTTTTAGCAACCATATTCTCACGCTAAATAAACTCAAGTATATACATTAAAGTTATATGTATCTCTTTCGATGTCTCTCTACATTATAACTACACAACAGAGAGACAAGTCCCCATATGCGATGTACTCTGCTCATTATCACGCATGAGCCTCTCTTGAGGTTCTCGGTACTCCACGATTACTCTTCTCTTGTGGTTCCTCTACATTTCACTCTAGCAGCTGGCAGTAGTGTGGTATCATAGTGTTGACAAGATACTCGGGTCAACCGGAGATTGAATTCTCCTCTCTTGTTTGTGCAACGAGTGTGCGAAGACCGCTCTTTTAAATACACATCACAGCATCCATGTTGTGAGAGGCGTACACCATTGTGTCAATATGAGGTACTTCACATAGACACACACTCAAGATGATTATCGTGTGCGCGTTTCAACAAGATGCTCACGTGTTTTGCGTGGACAAACCATCGTGATCTGGGGTCATAGACTTACCCAGTAACTGATAAATTTCTCATAATGTCCTCCAGGTGCCTGACAACTGACTCCATGAGGCGTAACACACTTGGCAACACCTTTTTTCGCGCTCTGCGCCGTCCACACGCTCAGTGTGCGTCGCACACACGCGACGACAAGAAGTTCTCAACAAGAAGAAGCTCAGTGTGCTCGTCAGGTCAACCGGAGATTGAATTTTCTTCTCGCTCATCATGGTGCGTGTTTAATGATAGTAATCGAGCTATGCTCATGTATGAGACGCTCTAACTATACCCCAATGTAACTTTATTGAATACACTTGTATGTCTGCTACATTGAGTCGTCCGCAGCAGACATATGTAATATTGCAGCACTTACAACAAATCATCATGACTTTGCCAACATATACACACACGTAGGCACAAGCGCCGCTGCTCTCATCATTGCCGCCGCCGCCTTCAAGACGCGCCCAATTTTTGTAATCAACTTATGCCGAAAGTCACATGATTATCTCTTGACAATCATTTAATCATTAAGTTACATCGAATCGGTAGCATTGTCGATCAGACACGCACAGTATGTTGTCATCGCAATCACAACAATAATAACAATAATAATAACAATAGTCATACTAATAGTAATAACAATGATAATAATAGTAATAATAATAAGAAGACAACCAAAGCTTGTCTTGTCTTAGCGTTCTATCGTACTCTATGAGTAGATAGTTACTGTCTGTTTCTCTTTGCGATGCTAGCAGTAGCCATCGACGAAGAGATCTTGCTGTGCACATGGTAATCGTCAAACAACTCAACAAAGTTATATGACTTCTTCAGCTGCCACAACACAACTAAAATTAATGTTACTGCTAGTAATTTAACTTATACCGGATTGTCTTGTCGATCATAAGTTCTATGTACGCATAGCACAACCATGGAAGATTACGTCTATATAGAAAACCACATGAATACCTTGCAATTAGTATCCGATATTGGTTATACAGTATCACTAGTGGCACTAATTATTGCAACGGCAATTCTAACATGCATCAATCGTTTACGATGCCCGCGTAACAGTGTACATTTACAATTGTTTACATCATTTATAATAAGATGCTTGACGCATCTTATGGAACGAATCTTTTACGTGCCCATTGTTCAGGACAAGTCCATCGAAGATGGTACAACTCAACAAGCATTGGATAGTATATATTGTAAAGTTTCTACAACAATATGGCAATATTCATTGTTAGCCAATTACACTTGGGTCTTAATGGAGGGATTGTACCTTTACAGTCTCATATTCAATGCTCGCTTGTCACCGAATGGGCCCTCAATAATCAAGTACGTCATAATTGGCTGGGGTCTACCGATAGTGTTCATCATACCATGGATTATTGCAAAATCAAAATATGAGAATGGCGCGTGTTGGAAGACCGATCAACTTGGTTACTTTTGGATCATTCGTGGACCTACAACTGTTTGCATTCTACTAAATCTTGTTCTTTACTTCCGGATAATATTGGTCTTGTATGCAAAGATATTCTCCGGTTCGGCGGTGCACTCAAAACGATCCAACGATCATTCTTACAAAAAATGGTTTCGATCAACGCTGGTGCTGATACCACTGTTCGGTGTGCATCATGCGCTGTTGCTCGTATTCCAACAAATTGCTTGGCTCGGATCGCACAAGATTGCACAAATTGTTTGGCTGTACTGCGATTTACTATTTACCTCGTTCCAAGGTTGCGTCGTTGCATGTTTATATTGCTTTTCAAATGAAGAAGTTCAACAAGAGTTATGCCGTCTGTGGCGCCGCCCCGACGACCGCCAAACGGCCGTCAGAGATGTTGCGCTCGATCCTCTTAATACATAACAATCATGAACAAGTTACCCACAAACCTCTAATATTGTCCTAATTTAAATCTCTTTCTGTTGTTTTATCAAGCTCAACTTAGATAACTAAACAGTCAGTGTGCTGACGACTGTTCGAATTCAATCTATCGATAGACTAGCGTGACAATGGTTTACACATGTAAATAATTTGTGTGTGTTTTGGTCGTTGTTAATGTTTTCTTTTAGATTTATAGTTGTTATAGCATTGAGGGCAATACCAATTGCCTTTAGGTCTCTTATCTAGATTGACACATGAAAAGTGGAACCACTCAATGGGGCAATCCTTATTGTCACATGCGATCATCTCTCCGTGGGACACATTATGGCACGTGCAATAAGTCGGTTCGTTGGGATCTATGGGCATATCAACCGCAATAGGCTCACCATTAGCTGTTAGTAATCCTGTCAATCCAGCCTCGCCTGAGGTTTCGAGACTTGTCTCCGCTGCCTGATTCATCGACGATCGTTCGCGACATTCGCGATCAAATTTAACTAACTCATTGTCCAATCGTCTGATATGTTTATCGATAAGCTCATAGGTTTGGACGGCAAGCTGTATTTTGTCATCCGAGTATTCTTTGGCGCGATCAAACTGATTCATGATGTCTTTGAATATTGCTGAGCGTTCGCTGGGCTTGGCCTGCTTTTTATACAAATTAACTTCACTGGAGATTTTTTTGACGAGCTCACTGGTACGTTTGTCTAACTCTGTCATGAGGGTAAAATTACGCTGCAATTCCGTCGGCACCGGCTCAAGACCGTCAATAAAATGATCCAACGACGATAAAGCCATTGCTGAGCCACTCCTGTCCTACCGCCAACGCCAGTTGGCCAGGGAATTGAGAATGCAGGAATTGAGGTGCGATTTGCCCGATGATGGTGATGTCGTTCAATGTGAATATTGATGCTCAAAAATAAGAGAAACGATGGTTAAAAAATGAGCATAGAAGTAAATAATGACGATAATAAATATGATATCGCGCGAGTGCAATCAACGGGTTGACACAGCAGTCTGCAGCGAACTCGATGGATCTCTGTCAAACGTCTCGTTAAATTGTCGGATGTGCGCATGCGCAAAAAAAGTGCGCCAAAAGTTGAAAGCTTTCGAACTTTCTATTATTAGAATCATTTTACATTAAATAAAGGAATATCGCCGATCTTCGTTTACAGTGCTTTCCTTTAACAGCTTATTCATTATTCTTTATTATTTCATTTCTTTCTATAAATGAGGGTAAATAAATGAACATCCATGAGATATGCAATGTCACTATACTCGTAAGATATTGACGCGGACATAGTTAAGATTTTTCTCGCGCTCACGTATTCCTGTTCATAAATAAGAGTATTGCTTATAAGTATGGACATAAGTGTAAATTGTGCGTTGGGGTAGTGTAACTTATGAAGCACACGATAATCGTTGGGTTAGGTGGTTTTTGCTAGTGGACATGAAATGTGAACTGCTCGTTGTCCTGTTTACCTGCCTATGGATTATGTTTTTGATGTTTTGATGTTCATTAATGAAGGTTTCGTTCGTGTCGAAAATACAATCTCGACTTGTGTTGCCGAGAGAGGTGTTAGCTTGTGCCTCTTCGGCGATCGACGTGACAATATTGGCTGGTAATAGCACACTACCTGCCACCCGGTCGGCACTCAAATGACGATTGCCACTCAAGACGGCACCAATCAGCTTGGCAACTGTTTTGCCTTTGTCATTTGGGCCGCTTGATGGCACTCGTTTGCTGTTATTGGCATGTGCACTCGGCTTGATACCTTCAAGAAACGATTCGTCAGAATTACTTCTGTAATGATTTGATTTGTCCGAGCTTGTACTCATGGATCGTTTCGACACAGAAGACGACGACGACGATGACGACGATGACAAACCATTGTCAGTTGATAGTGAACAGCGTCGCATCAACGCCGACGTGTAGCTTGACTTGCGACGCGCCACCTTAGGCTGCTGCTCTAGACTATTGTAAGCTTTTCTTGAATCGCTTGATCCCCAGGAAGTGTGGCAAGTGTTAGCGTCAGTGTTGCTGGTATAAAAATGCAACATTGAGAAGCGCACCAATCGTGGCTGATAATTGGCGCACACGCACGCGTGATAATGGCATTGATGGTGATTGCATTGACGATAGTGGAATTCACAATTGGTATCTCTCGTGATAATGTCCATATTGTAACTGCAAGCATCGTCGGCCGAGTAATGGCAATACGCTAATCGATTGTGCGGCGCACGATTGGCGTGTTTATTCATTGTCGCCGCGAGCATCTGTGTTGACGATTGCTGTTGTTGTTTTTGTTGCAAATTGTTGCATCGTGCCACCAATGTTCGCAGATCAATATTATTGCCAACATAGATATTTTCGGTTAGCTCAATTTCGTCATCCGATTGAGCTACGCGGATCGATTGGAACACTGTCACAGCAGTTATTGTTTTCACTGAATGAAAGCCATCGTCGGTGGCACCGCTCAAGCTGTCACATGAGCTCGATGACGTCATAACGCCTTCACTAGCAGCACATATTCTCCAATTTCTACAGTCGTTACTTTGATGGTGATTATAATACTCCGAATGATGATTATTATTGTTCGTGTGTTTTCCATGTTCTTTCGTAGAGTTCTGGCACTTGGCAGCTGATTTTGAGCTTCCTTGTTGTGATCGAGTGCTCGAGCGTCTCAATCGAGCCATCGAATTGCTAATGAACGACGCACTGCGCACACATACTGTGCTCTTTTTATCGCCGCCTTTTGCTCCACTTGCAGCATCAATCCTATTGCTTGATGTCATTTCGTTAATAGCTCTATTGTTGTCGATGTTTGATTTCGCACTCAAGCACTCGGTGAGCAATATCTTGAACGTAGCACAAATGCCTTGATTTGACAGTGCCGCCGATATTTCACTGAACAGACACTTGTGTCGTATAGCCAACACGCGACCCTTGGAGCTGGGCACCTGTCGTCCGGTATCCAAATCGCGCTTGTTGGCCAGCAATAGAATTGGCCGTCGTGCCGAGAATGCGTGTGTGGTCCGTGGTAAATGTTCAATCAAATGAAAATAATGTGACGCTTGCTTGAAAGAGGGTGCATCATCGATAGAATAAACTATAACAAAAGCATCGGCCCATTGTAGTTTGTGCAAAAAGCCAGTAGAATGTCTCGTCTTGGCGCCATAGGCGCTTTGTTGAACAGACCCAACTGGACTACAGCTCGATGATGATATTTTGCCGCTCGAAATGCTTGCGGATCCCGAACGCCATGAAGACGACGACATCGAGAAGGCTACCGAAGAGGAGCACGACGATGGGGATCGCGATTGGGCACTCTGGGATTCAACCTGATGTGTGTTGAGTGCGTCATGATTGTTGAGCTGACTATGATGATTGCCTGGACTGCCTAAAGATTCTTCAGGGCTGGACTCTATTGAGTCCGTTGGTGATGAGCTAGACACAACACAGTAATTTGTCCACAAATCCACACTTCCAGTGCTACTGTTGCTATTACGACTCAATGTTTGGCGGGTGTTCGAATCGATCGATGAATTTTCGTCGTTTGATTTTTTATCACGCTCCATCGTACCTAGATTGGAAGCACTTGTTTCAATGTCGCTGTTGCTCAATGTTTCGTTGTGCTCGGCAACATCCATAGTGACACCATTGAAATCACCAATGGATACGTGCTGCCGATACATCCAATCTGCTTAAGAATGGAGGATTTAAATTTGTCGTTAGTTCATGCTAAGCTCTGCTCATTGTCACATGATTATATATGAATTGTATGTATAATTACCATCACCATTGTTGTATTGACCGATGAATCGGTGTGTAAGAAAGCGCACAATTGTGGCTAAGTCAGAGACAAATAAGAGAGGGAGAGAGAGAGAGAGAGTTAGTCACATGTAGGGTTTAGTATTTTTATTGATTTAATAGAGTTTATACTTGACTTACCTGATTTGCCCACTTTACGTGCGCCAAGCACAAGAATTTTGATATTGGGACTATAAGCGCTCATTGTTGCTATAAATTGTGTTCTCTTGCAAGTATAATTTTTAAAGTTTTCTGTTCGGTTAATGCTCGGCTAGACAATGACAATCTCTCACGGGTTACCATCCAACAACGATTGGATCCAATTCAATTGTGATGTGCCATTCATTGTTGTCACTGCTGTTAAGTTATCCTGATATGTCTCGACTGTCACTGCTTCAATTCAATTGTGTTTGTGACACCTTGAAAATAATTATTCATTCAAATTTCGGATGTCCTCTCTGTGAGTCAAACTTTTTGCCATGAAACTTTTTTGTTGGCACATGTAACCATTTTATGTCTCGCCAACTAGTACCTAGCGTGCCACCTCAACGCACCACTCTTCATTTGTAAACTATGTCAAAAATCTTGAACTCACTATGATATGCAAATTCATGCACAGCATCAAGCGTTTTTCCTCTTCTGAGTATCATCCACTAGAAGCATACTTTTTTTTCTTCAAAATTGAACACTTGAATTTAGAGCCCACAGCTGGGCGTGGTATTCTCCATTTACTGAGCGTGTGCAAATAAACTTGTTAACATTTCCAAGTGTTGTCGTGAACACTGTTTACTGTCAAGCTTCTTGCGAGCTTTGGGTGCCTCTTTCAATTCCTCTTCTATCCCACGTCACTCGATTGCTTGCGTTAGATGTGTTAGTGAGTATCTTATGTGTGATTATGTGTGAAAGCTCGATGAACTGTAATAATAATTGGCTCAAAATCTTGTCACAAACTTGGAAAAAATCTTATTGTATGTTTGTTGCTTTGGATTATTCTCTTTTTGTTCCTTCAAATTATTGTGCGTTATTGTCAAAGTCTTTGACTCAAAGATGTTATTCTGCTTGAAACTGTAATGTTTTCGTTGAAGTTGATTCAGATTTATCGCTTAAAATCGTTCATAGCACTCATGCATACAAACGAATTTGACACGTGAAACGAAATGAACTCATTCATTTGTGATTTCTGGGAACTCACAAATGAAGTTTTATTTCTCGTTTTAATTCAACGGTCAACTGGTGTGACGGTCCGCCACACACAGTCAGTCAGACAGAGAGGCAGACAATTTGACTACCAGCTTGACGGTGCGCCGAGTTGGGGTGATTGGCCCCCAGTCAGAGGGCAGATAATAGTGCATCATGGGCACGCACGCGCTGTTTGCCGTCTGCCTGTCCGTATGTACGCCTGTTTGCTGATCGATCGCATAGCACACGAGGTATCGCTAGAGGCGAATTGAATATCCACACTGGTTAGAGTGTACCTTGACGATAGACACTGATGTTTGGTGAGCTGGAGATCGGACGCTCGCAGCACGCATGCGTTATGACCGCGCGCGTGAAAACACGCGCCGCTTGTAGGCAAACAGTAGCTCGTTACATGTAGCCGATGTCTGTGTGAGGCATTCAGCATTTTATGCAGATAAAAGCGATAGTTGTGTAGCTGCTTCATCTTAGTTGATGGCACGCTACACTTGTAACAACGGCTGCCAACGGCGGGTGAACTGAGATGACACGCGCCGTCAGTTTGTGCGCGAGGGGCTATACTGTCCTCGCATTGGGCTAATCAAATCGTCCAACCACCGACCCATCGAACCATGACTCGGCGAGTGCGATGAACTTGACTGACCTCGTAGGCGCTTGCCAATCATCTTACCGTCTTTCGTTTTCGCTCGTTTGTATATTTGTGTGTCGTGTGACTGTTCACCAGACGTAATATGGCACGTACTAAAGAGCGAAGGAAGTGAGTGGGAGCGTGAACAAACACGTGGCGCTTCCGCCGTGATCCTTGAATAAAGAAAAGAAAAACGTTCATAAGTAGCAGCGCATTTCAATGCTCTATACTAAGTTAAGTTCAACGACATTTCGAGATAGCACAGACTGCTTACCGAACAAAGAACGCTACCTGATCAACAGTAACAGAAAACAAACAAATAGAACAATTGATTTCTTTTAGAATAAAATTATAAAACACAAATGAAAAGGAATAGTGAAGAGGGAACATACACCAAAAGGGGAAACTGTTCATGTGAAAACTACATAACAACGAGCATACTTATGTCTTTTTAGTCTGCTTATTTCCAGAACAGTTATCAAGGTCGAAGCCTAGTGTCACGCGTGACTGACCCCTGACAACATTTGAAGTGGAAAGTGTATTTTTAGTGTGTTTATTCGTCGTCGTGGACGAAGTCGTAAGCCCTGTTTCAATCGGTACAACCGTAGTAGGGTTCAACTCTCTTTCTCTCCTCGTGTTGGCCTCATGTTTTCTGTGACTTGCATCGGTCAAGAAAATCTCGCCCTCAAAGATGCAGGCTCGAAAGATGCGTACTCATGTCCATGTTATCATTGATACCGTATCAATGATACCTCACTGGTCATCAAGTTCAACGGACGAACCCAAAGTTGTCAATACCTAGAACACTAAGCGTACACGTAGCGTCAAACTTGATACTAGTTCCTTTCGGTAGCGGTGACCGTTTACATCAGTCGTCTACGCCATCAATGCATCGGTTAATTAAAGTGTATAATGTTATTCCGCCCAACTCTTCCACTGACGATAGCCAATGGAATAGCAGAATACGAGCTTGCATAGAACATGCTAGAACATACATGTTGTCCATCTTTTCTGCAATCAGTTCAGCTGACAGGCACGGAACCTCTCGGCTCTTAAGAGATCAGATCACTATATCCAAAGAGTTATGAGAGTTGAATTGAGAATAGATAAAATACACCCCCCTGAGCATCGCCAAGGGTGCCAAGACCTCCCTCTGCGACTGAGGCTGCTGTCGTGGTCGCGGAGACAGGTCGTTGGCTGGGGGCAAACATTTCGCTCAAAATAGCGATGTGCATGTTTCCATTGACCTGTTTAACACGTGCAACCTTGAGACGAACTCTGGTGAAGTTCAAGACAAGACTTCACTCGACTTTGATCGTTCAAATCATAGTTCACAAACACAGTTACATTAAATCGAACCAGACAGCGTGCATATGGTGGTCCAAAAATCAGACGCTCTAGAACCTCTCAATGTTTACTTTGGGTCGAGGCTCGCATTTTATTTTACATTCGTATCCGAAAGCTATGTTTGCTCTAGGTATGGTAACTCCAACCTATGGCTTCAATTGATGATCGATATCATTTCAATTTGCCGGACATCTCACTGACAAAATAAACTCAGTTCTATAGAAAGTCACGCACACACAAACACACATGTTTAGTGGTCAGTTTCATATCAAGATGTCAGAGCATTTGACTGAAGGTCAGTGTCCTCCGTCTGTCTGTCTGTCTCTCTTCCAGAGAATAAAGAGATCAACCGGAGATTCTTGCGTGATTTTCCAGATCGTTTGTTTGATCTCTCGCACCCTTTTAATCCGCTTAGATACGCATGTCACACTTGCGAACTGAATTGACATTTACTCAGGCGTAACTTTCGGTTTGATATATCTTCGAACGATAGTTTTGATAACAAAGCAAAAGGGTCAACAATCAGTGTTTGTACATTTCCAGATCGATTGCTTGAGCGAGGATTGCTCGGCAATCGTCAATGAGTGCACGCTCGATTGACAACAACCTTAGGTAAGCTCAAAAAGTATTGTTGTCAAAGATTCATTACTGGCTCGTGCAAGTTTTACAACAACAATATTTTCGAGAAAAGAAAATCTGTTCAAGCAGCCGCATCATTCTACGTGCGCCTACCGATCGAGAAAGCTCGGTGCCATTGACCTCGAGCGTCTACTGTTAGTCAAAAGCCTTGTGTTCGTCAGCTGCATTTTCACATAGTACGAGCCACAGCTATTCTATTCTATTGCCAATGTCGTTGTTTTATCGAAGTGCACTGCATTAACAAGCGAACGGTGGATGATTGGCTTATCAGTGTTAGCTCAGCTGAGCAATGGAGCGTGCGCTGTTTAAGCTAGGGGCCTGACGTCGCTGGCACCACAACTAAATGAGCACAAGAGAGAAGTGCTGGAAGATAATGAAATTGGCATGATTAGCGTGAAATTAGAGCTCTCTTCCTCAAAAGAAGAGGAAAAGGTTTGACGTCACAAAAACTCTGTCCAAATCGATCTAAATGACAAGAGTTCAGTGGGCTAACGCTTAGGTATCGTAGACGAGATGACAATTATAATGACCGTCAAAAAGATGCATTTATTACCAAACAAGTTCTCGAGCATCCACCATCATCATATACATCAAAGGCATAGGCATAGAGATAGTCATACAATTATAGTAGACTTGGCTTTATTGCAAAGAGTGATCGACTCTTTTGACGGCTAGCTAATTGATTTCCAGTACAAAACGTGTTGTGATACTTTGAGAAAGTAATGTGAGGAGGGACAAATGATGGCAGGATTCAAGTTCAAGTTTAAGATTGATGGCAGCGATATTCTGTCAATTGAGTGCTGTAAGATTGTCAACTCTAAACTATTGTGCCTCCGATCCTTTCGTCGTAGATGTAACTTGGCGTCGGCGGCGGTACGTTCGAGTACAAATCCAATACCTCGAGGTCAGATGAGGCCAGAGGCACACGGGGCGAGCCACGTTCGCCGCTATAGGCTGAAGTCGGTGTCCGGCGCGTTTTCGTTTTCACCAAGAATTGATTCATCAAGCGCGGATCTTCCATTCGCCAATTGTTGACCACCTCAATGGAGGTTTGTTTTGTTTGCAATTGACTCATTTGTGCCTTGCGAAGAGATTCGTTATTGCGAATGATTTCGTTGTATTTGTCCAAATTGTAATAATGAATTGTGAACAAGATGCCCTTGATGACAACAAAAGCCAATGCTCTGGTTTTCGATGAAAGCAGAATGTGTCATAGAATGATTGAAATTCCTAAGAATGAGTTTACGGAGAGATTTATCATTTGTTCACTTACATTGCACTTATTATACCCACAAAAAAGAAGTCCTGCATCTTGACTCTGAGATTCTACAATTTACAATGGATCAAAGAAAAATTTCTGAAAAACATTAGCATATCGCTACTGAATCATGTTTGGAATCTAACTACCTGTTTTTTAACGAGTTGAACGCGATCGAATCACAGGTGTTATGCGGATAAGGAGATAGACGATGTGGCAGTTCTTTACTTAACGGGAAGCATGCGCAATAGCGACCCCGGGTTTTTTAA
>JAIFTH010000367.1:0-31812 GCA_019968535.1 Fragariocoptes setiger
TGTTGTCGATGTGAAAGCCAATTGAAGCATGCGTTCTTCTCGGCCCGAGTCGCGCCCTTGTAGACTGTCGTCACTCTGTCGCCGGCATATGATCGCTGACTGCTTAATCTGCGAGCGCAGTTCAAGCAGGTCAATAAGTGCACAAGTTGGACACTGTCCTGCGAGAGCAGGACCTGCCGTTGACTGCTTGTAAATTTGCTGTTCATTTTGAAAGTTTGTCAAACTTGTTCTACATCAGTTCCGTTGTATGCATTAGATCACCATCAAATCATTGAATTCGCCATTACCACTTATAGCTAGCGTTATAGCGATTTGGTCATTATTGAATCTGAGTTGGTAGGCAGCTCATATTTAAATGGTCAAAAAATGTATTAGACTAAATTTTGTTGTATCATTTTTTATATTTTGCACAATTTCGATCAGCTCCCCAAAAAATCATTACTTTCATATCCCTATATATAATTTATGGTTACTATCATGTCTACAAAAATCAGCGCAGCTATATTCGAAGTGATGCTAATGAAAGACAAAAACTAGCGTGCCCGAAGTGAGGCTCGAACTCACGACCTCAGGATTATGAGACCTGCGCTCTGCCAACTGAGCCATCCGGGCGTTCGATCAACGCCTGGTGAGTTATTTTGCGTGACAATCTTGAAAAGCTTGTGATTGAAGGTCCAGTGATAGAAAGTGTTTTCTCATGTGCCACACGACATGTCTTTGTCAATTGTATCTAGTGAATGATGACACCATAACGATGATGATAGCATAGAGATTAGATAGGAATCAAAGAGTTTTGACACTTTGCGGTGCAACCTATCAATTTTGAGTTCAGCGACAGAGAGAAAAAAGTCGATTTC
This sequence comes from Fragariocoptes setiger, assembly GCA_019968535.1. Taxonomy (NCBI): domain Eukaryota; kingdom Metazoa; phylum Arthropoda; class Arachnida; order Trombidiformes; family Phytoptidae; genus Fragariocoptes; species Fragariocoptes setiger. Next base: position 858 of record JAIFTH010000367.1, read on the forward strand.
TTCGATTCGTCACACCATAATTTCGCTTCAAAAATAGCTTCTTTGTCTGTTCTGCGAGAATTTATCGACCACAAGAATGTAAAATTTTGTTCACGGTTACCTACCCGAGCCTAGACATTGTATATTAATTGATATCTGACGAACAAGTGAGATTTAATCACAGTAGGACACTGCCAGAATACAGCTTTCGACGTTGTATACGATAGTTTGATACGCTCAGTTTAGATCTCATTCTCTTCGCAATGAGCTTCTCCTACTCCATCTTACGATTTTCTTTTCTTCTCGCTGTCAGATAGGAGAAGTTCAAGGTGTTCGATTGAAAATGATATTGTTACATACTGACCAATGGAATCAATGAAGCGTAACGAATTGATAATGGGAATCGTTGTGAAGTTTCTTTTGTCACAATCGAATTCACATTATCGAATCGCTTGAAGCACATTGACAATGTGCAATGCTGATCGGACTGTGAGTTCAGTGCTATTCGAGTGGAGAGTTTGTATTCACGGTCGATATATACAGAACAAGCTTCAGCACTGTTGGCACTACAACCTGTTGACTAACCGATCACCTATTGTGGCGAACAGTTAGTTTGTTCTGAAGCACCAGTTTAATATTGCACCAACCACTGGTGCTGCAACTTACTAAGACTGCTACGTTACATTGTGATACAGTCAGCTTTGTTGTGTTAGACTGCATGTATCGATTTGCTGTACTGCACTGTAAAGACGGGCAGATTGAAGATCAAGACAAACAGGCAGGCAAAAGATTGTTCAGTATGCACTTGTTGCGAAGCAAAAGTACAGGATAACTGTAACTACTCCGCTAGACGACAAGCTGCGAACAATTTCATCAAGTATCGAAAATATTCATACTTATTTTTCACACAATAAAGTATGTTATTTGTTGAGCGTATCTTGAGTGTATCAAGTCAAGTGTTATCAACGACAAGCAATAATAACGAGTTGATAAATTCTTCTGATGCAAATGATCGTTGATTTGGCTCTCATTTTCTTCTGAATCAACATTCTTTTCGTCGATCATAAACAAAGATTAGCGTCGAGTGAGAGCGCCCCACGTTCATTCATTCGTATTTTAATTTAACCACTGACCAGTGCCACAGCAGATGATGACCTGAATACATGAATATGTTGTTAGCAAACAAACGGAAATACGAGTGCAAAGTATCACATTTGTCATCATCATCCATATCAATAGAGGAATCAATAGAGCAAGAAAGAAAGACAACTTAATCGGACATCATCACATACATGGCATTCAACATACAACGTTCAAATTTCAAGCACCTTAATGGTGCATGGTGCAAGTTGCAACCCGCGTCACTTTAATATTCATGAAAATTGTATCCATCACTCAACCTAACTCTAATGGGCTCAACTCATCTCATCACGAACTCATCTTACCTCAACGCAACACAACTCAGTTAAACTCAACTTAGACAATGATTGCTGAGAATGAGAAGAAAAAATTTATGAGAATGAGTGCTCTCATTAGTTCTCACTGAATTTGACTTAAGATAAGCGGTTCGTCGTCAGTCTTAGTTAGAGTTTGTAGGAAATTGTTGTACGTGAGCAATATCACTTGACTAAATATAGCCGTTTCTGTTGTCATTTGTCGTTCGTCGTGTCGAGCATAAGTAAATAAGCAATAGTAATGAAAGAAGAATGACCAAGTTTTCCTTCAAACTATTCGATGATTTCTCGACGAACAAACTAACACCCAAGTAGATACGGAAGCATATGATAATTGTGTACGCGCCATTCGCAACGACAATAACAGCAACACACTAGAAACTAATAAGTGATGCTACTCTTCAGACAAACAAATTTCTCCATTTGCATCAATAGGAATATTTAATTCAATTCAGCTCAAGCCAGAATATTTCAATTCAAGAATCAGTCCGAACTAATAAAGAGAGTAGGCGCTATTTTTGTGTGTTGATAGCGCGCTTTGATGGAGAGATAAAAATTGTCACATAAGGTTGTGGTCGGGTGGCGGACTCCTTAGTGCGCCACACACTTGCTACGAGACAACTATTGCTCGTAGTTTCCGACAGGTGATTCAACTAACAGTCAAGTCTCCTTCAGTTCAGTTCAGTCAAGTGCACGTTGAAGCAATAATTGTTGTTGCGTACACCGTTAGTGGGTAACAAGTTTAAATCGACGACGACGACGACTACATACATAGATTCATCTGGATTGAGAAGATAATTTCGAAACATCGGAAGCATCGACGGCAAAATAGGACGCACAAGCACAAGCACAAGCTTATCAATTGAGCACATTATGAGCCAACGAGCACAGTCTTGGCGACGATAATGATGATCGACATCGAATGGTTGCTGATGACTTTCCTTTGCTACGGAACGAACGTATTCAGTGAAAAAAACAGAAACTAAAATTGGTGAATTATTATGCGCATCTTGCTTGTTAGCCTGAAGCGAAAGTAAACATTTAGACATTGGCAAAACGGCAAATCAGTTCGCGTCGTGACAAGCACCAAGGCAATGATGAGTTTTGATCCAAGGATGATGTATTCATATGACTCGATCTTAATGTTGTTGTTGTTGCTGCTTCTGCTTCTGCTGCTGCTGCTGCTTTTGTCGTGATGTTGTCACGACGAAACCGCAACCCACCTTCAATCTTAGTTTTCACTTAGGTGCGAGGTGATTCCACTATCGAGTCGAACTAACCGGAAAGTTTGACTTTCGAATTGAACTTTGAGAAAAATTGGCCTCATCTCCCAGCATTCGGCGAGCGCAATAAGAAAGAATCGCTCAGGCAAGCCACTGACTTTGATATCTCGACACAAGATAAAAGCAGGAGAGAATGAGAAAAGAGAACTCCTTCGTGTGACAAGTTTAGCTCAAATCTCAAGTTTAGGACAAGTTAAGTTTGAATTTGTATTAAGATTGAACCAACAAGAGTATAAAAAGCTGCACCTGACACAGAAGTAACAACTACGGCAGCGCAAAGCAAAAGCGACAGCAGCACCTGTGAAAGCCGCATCAGCGTTGACTGGTCGCATCGTTTGGTGGCACCGATTGGGTGACCACGACGACGACGACGACAACAACAACAACGCTTTCACATATCGTCCTTTCTTCTTGGCACCATCGTACAAACACACACGCATAGTTAGTCTTTGGAGTTGCCGACTTTTTTTCTTTAAACAGCAACAACTTAGTTTAGATAAGCCATCGAGCTATCCAGCGAGCAAGCTAGACAAGCGCTAATCTTGGGCTGAGAAAAATTATAACTTAACTTATGAGTTCGCGAGATAGCTCGTTCGTTCTTTTGCTGCTTGAGTGACGACGACGACGGCGACGGCGACAACAACAGCAACAGCAACAGCAATATCTGCTTCCGCTTAGCTCCGACTCCGATGCAGCATCTAAACGGCCGAAATTAATTACGTGAACGGCGGCGTCTAACGGCGAACAGTGCACGCTAGCGAGAGCGAGTGCACGATAGAACGGTGCGTCCGTTTGTTTGTGTGCCACACGCAAACAACTACTGGCTACGATTGGTCGGACGAGTGATTTCGAATTCGCCACGATCATCATCATCTTCTCCATCTTTAATATCACACACGCAGACAACAAGCGAGTAAACAACAACTTGTTGTGTCCATTGAAAATATCATTGGCGTGCCAAGTATTGAATGGCAAGCTGAAGACTAAATTAGAAGCAAGCGAAAGCAAAAATATTGATCCAAGCCCACAATTACTGCCTGTTATTACTATCACTACCTATTGCTAACACTGCATGAGTGCGTGTGTGTGATTAGCTATTGAACAAGCACTGCATCATCATCCGTACAAACTTTATTAGATTAGACTATCACTTTCAATACTTCTCTTATCCGTCAAATAGAAAAGTAAGGTTAAATATTCAGCTGGATCAGAATTAGCACAATTAGATTATAGCAAAAGAAAGAAAGAAAGAAACAGAGTGGTGCCATATTATAGAACATCTTTAATCTCGATGTGCAATCTGCACAGTGCAGCAATTGAATATTGAAATAGACTTGTGAGTGAAAGTGAACGCTCTCACTAAATCAGTACCAACCTTCCGTCAGTCGTTCCATTGAATAAGTTGCATGGTTCACGATTGAAAGATCCACTTGTTGCTCGCACTGTTTGCTTGCGTGCTCCTCTCTCTTTCTCTAGCTGAGTCGCTTGTTCACCTGAGACAGAGATTGGAAGCACACACACATACACTGAGATTGAAGCTGTGTCACGAACTAACCAACCAGCCAAGCGAGACGAAGCGAAGCTGAGCTGATCTAAACCAGCGTGAACTAAGACAAGCGCCTCTTTGACATCGGCACCAGTCAATTGATGAGCCAATCAAACGGACGAACAATTTGCAAGTGAGTGAGTGAGTGAGTGAATGAGGCGTGCCTCACACACACTAATAGCTAACCAACAGTTAACACTTGCACTTTGACTATTTGACACACTGATCGCCGTTGGCAACACACGAGTCAATCAGCAAGACAAAGTAGCAAGTGCAATACATCAAAACAGGTGCATGCGTCGTGCTCGCTCGCATGATGAATGTGCAATCGTCGTCGTCGTTGCGTAACATTTTTCACTAGCAACTTACACATCTTGATATGAGACATTCAGTCAGTCAGTCAGTCAATTGAAGAAAGCGCCAATCATCGCCAATCAATCGTAATCAAATATGCAGCAACAGTTGTACGTAGCAATAGCCACGATCTTTAAGCCATTGTTGAGTTAATCGTAGACACAAACTGAACTGAATTGAGTAACAATTAAGTGAAAACTATCCGTCCCGATCTCAATCGAGTTGTCAATCAAGTTAAGCTACGTACACACACACAAAACAACGGATTGGAACAACAACTTCAAAACAGACGATCGTCGAGTAAAATTCGTCAAGCAATAGAAATCACATATCGACTCCATTGAACGAACTGTCACCAACTAACTATCGGTGCCAAATAGCACAGCAGCATGATGATCCACATTCCAGTCAGCAAAACAATAAGCAGAAGAAGAATAAAAACAACGATATAGTGTTACATACTACTGTACACAGTGAATTAGTTGATTACATTGCATTAATGCTTTGATTGTGCTCAAGTATGGAGCGCACAAATTGTAAGATTTGCCCTAACCGATTAAGCAATCGATGCCGATCGATTGACGGATGTCAACAGGCGAATGATTGGCGAGAATGTATGAACCAGCAGAATAACAACAATCACCACAAACAAAGAGCGAGCACATCGCGAGTAGCCTACTTTACTAGTCATCGACCCACTATTGATATTTATTCCATCAGTCAAATGATGATATGTGTTTTAATTATAACAACGAGCTATTGTAATGCTTATTATACGTTTAGCAATGTACGCAAGACGCCGCAGCATCACTTCATCGACAACAACAACGGCTCAAGTTTGTCGACGGCACTTGTTAATGGCACGTCGTCGTCATCATCATCATCAAAGCTCTCAAAGCCAATAGTTGTTGCAGATAGTAGTGGTGACGACGGCCAGCTACATGACGAAACCGAATCATTGATATCGGCGTTCAATGCCCTATTGTCGTCATATTTATATTTGGACGCACAAACAAGAGGCGACAACTTTTTGGCCCCCTCATTAGTGGCCACGTCAGCTTCAAACTCAACTCTCAACTCCAGTTCAAACTCAAATCTAAATTCAGGTGCAAAAAGCGACCAAGTGATTCAATCGGAATTGCTCTCACTGGTATTGCCACACAATAGCGATTCGATCGTTGAGCAATCATTGCGTAATGCAAACTCGTTGAGTAGTGGCACAAACAATAGCAACAGCAACAGAAACAGTCCATTGTTAGCTTTAACATCACCATCAACATCGGGTTCGTTTCATATTGCGTCCGTGGTCAACGATTCCACAAGCACAGATGTGAGCAATAATCTGAATCTAACCGAATCGATTGATTCAATTTTGCTGAATCTATCAGAATTGTTGGCGTACGACGAAGCATTGGAGGCTCAACAAGCGAAGCCAACAATTCAACCATTTCCATTTCCAGCTAGCTCATCGCCCCAAACTCAAGCTCAAGCTCAATCCCAATCTCAATCTCAATCTCAATCTCAATTTCAAGTTGTGACCTCTCAATCATCGTCGTCTCAACCTGTGTATCAATACAAATCTCAAGACGACATAATGGATACAACGAGAGCAAATGATACAAGGAAGCAGCATCAGAAGAATGAGAGTCTCAACAACAACAAACACCACATGCCCTTTCAAGCCGCCATTATCGATCGCGAATGGTCATCGAAGGCGATTGGCGTCAACGAAGGTGTCAAATATGACGACGATTACAATAGCGAAACTGATGGCGATCTCGACAATGACTTTCAACAATCAACGGGCGCACAAGATCGTCTTCAATCAATCAATCGTCAATCCTTGTCGTCATTGTCTTCATTGACAAAGCTACGTGTGCCCGTGCTCGACCAGCAACAGCAACAGCGGCCTCTCGAAATCTCACACAAACCTCAACATGTGATAGCAAATTACACTCACCTGATCAATCATGAACGCATCATATGCCCGACCAATTCTATTGTTGCCAATCAGGACGATCAACTATCGTCGAGCGTTGCCATGATGGATTATGAAGCCTCTCAGCGAACCAACACGCACGCTAAAAGTAGTAACAACAGCAATGATAACCCAAGCTTCAGTCCATCAATGAAACATTCAAATTCGTTCGAATTGAAGACGCCAATCACTAGCGGCTTCAATTCGAGCGCGTCCGAATTGTCCGCCGCCAATCGAAATGTCACTGAGCATCGAATCATATTCGTCAATTCGATGCCCAAATGGACGCCGCTTCGTAAATTGAGCCACGACACGACGACGACGACCACCACCACCGATGATTTGCTCCAGCCTCCAACCACAAATCACAATGACGTGCAATCAGCATCAACGAGTGCACCCGTACTTGACACACGCCCACGCCTAAGCACCTCACAAGCGTACCCGAGTGCTGAGGAGCCGAGTCCGAGCTCGAACCATTCCACAGTGAGAGAAAAGAAAGTGAACTCAAAACAACAACAAGATGAGCCTTCAGCTGAGGTTGTCAGCGAGACACCGATCGTTGTGATCGATGATGTGGTTACGCAACGATCGAGCAATACGACCCGTCACGCGAATTTGTCGTCGAAATTCGCCAATTCCAGCATGAACTTGGCACTAGCGGACGACAAGAATGACGCGTCGTCGGCATCGTTGCCACCGGTGCTGAGCGAAGATGAAAATGATGGTAAAGAAGAAAAAGATAAAGATAAAGGGGAAGGAAAGGGAAAAGAGGAACAAGTGGAAATGGAAGAAGACAAAGATCTGGCGTCTCGTAAAGCTCGAAGGTTTAGACTATTCAAGAGTCCTAATAACAGCAATAATAAAAAGCCTGATCCTTCGGTACTCATTCGCAGGTATCAACAAATATCACCGACCAATCCGAGACAATTGATGTTCGGCAAGCGAATCGATTATCCACGACCTAATAGGATACATTTCAGCGTGCCGGAAGCTCAATCGGGCTTCCAGCCAGCCACGAATCAGCCTACAATTGTGCTGTCATCACGGCGCAACCACGCAAAGCCAAGCAGCAAGCAGGCAGGTTATTCATTAGATAGCAAAAACAGCAAGAGTAACAACAATCTCGATCGCCTAGAGCTCATGCAAACGGGCTTCGATTTGATTCAACCGCACCATCTTGAATTCAAAGATCCTATTCAAATCGTCAATTTAGAGCGACAACGCACAGTGTTTTCATTGCCAACATTTGCCGGTGATCAACCATCAATAACCACAACAACGATGACAAAGGAAGCTATCAGTAGCAATCCCAATGCCAATGTCAATAATAACAAAAACAACAACAATCAAGCTAACACGATGCTGATCAACGGCGACACCAATGATTGGCCACCAACGTTGACATCAGCGTACGCACCCGCTTACGATGTGTTGCACACTAACAATGGTCAGGGATCAGTGCAATTGTCAACGAAATTAAGTCACGTTATTGACAATGATTCTTCAATGTCTGACTCTGGCTCCAATCTCAAAAAATTCCAATCTCAATCTCAATCTCAACCCCAACCTCAACCTCAATCTAAACCCAAATCTAAATCGCCCAATGCACCTAATGCAGGCCATGATTCAGATCCACCTAATGCTGCTGCTGTTGATGTTGTGGTTGTCGATGTGGTTGGACAAAAGCATGATGGAGATTTCAATGTCAAGCTACCGACGACAGCGACAACGACTACGAAGAAACGACGTAACAATACCAGCAACGATACAATCAATCGTTTATCCAACAATAAAAAGAAACACAATATAGCTAATACGACCATGTTCGGATTGCCTAATATGAATCGATACGACAACAACAACAATAATAAGAAGCGTGTGGCGACATTTGCATTGGAGCGTGCAAAAAATGGCGATCAATCAAACACAATGGAAAGCTCAGAAATAGAGACACATGAGCAACAAATACAGCAGCAACGGCACCAATCAGTGAGTCGCATCAATCATACGGCCGATCATTCCGTGGAGTCAGCTAAATCAGCATTGTCAATTCAATTACAAGATGCAGCCATTGATAAAGTGAATGGCGGAATGTCTCCGACGCCGTTTACGATATTGAAAAACAGATCTGAACAAACAAACAAGCATCATCATCGCTCATCGAGGCCTGATATTGTGCGCGAAACAAAGACTACCACAACAACTGGAGCACCCACTGTATTGTTCAATAATGGCGAGCCTATTAATGAGCAGCAACAACAGACTCCGACGACAACAATCATGAGCACCGATGTGCCGCTAAGTCCAGATACACAACGAGCGCATGGTGCAAGTTTATTGCACCATGCAGAAATTGTATCTCAATCAGGTCACGAGGTGTCCTCGTCGGCGTCGGCGTCGGCGTCGTCGCCTCCACAAACGTCACAGCCAATTGACAATACCGAAGGCCTATTGTTCACTAATAAGCCCATCGTCATTGAGCATAATAATAATAACAAGAGCGGCAGCAACAACAATGAGCAACCATTCGATGTTGAAAGCACTGCTCTTGACAATGTTAACAATGACAAATCAATGATCAGTAATCTAAGTAGCGAGGAAGTTTATTCAGCAACGATCACGAACAAACCAACGCGAACAAACAGCCAAAGAGACAACTTTGTTGCCATTAATAGCGAACAACAACAGCCGCAACAAAGTAGGCTGCAGCAAAAGCGTACTCACAACAACAACAGCAGCAAAGATACCAACATCAGGCGTGATATACAGAAGCTGGTGAAAACATCCAGCACACCGGCAGTGATTCATTATCAAGGTGGTAACAATCTCAGTGCTCATAGTGGCCAGCTTCATAACTGGACTGTGGACTTGACGGACAAAACGCCAACTGACAGCACCAACGATGGCGGAAAATCAACAGCAATATCAACATCAGCATCAACAAGTGTCTTGCCGTCTGTTGAACAAAATCAGCAGCAAGCAAGTGGGCCGACGACGGCCAGTGCTGTTGTCTCTGTTGCCGCCAGAAGCAAACAATTGATAGCCGCATTGAATGCAAGCATGAAAAATGAAAGCGCTGCCGATGCTGCACTGCAACTCAATCATAAAGACACCAATAACAATTACAAAGACAAAGAGAATTATTTGAACTTGAATTTGTTTGCTCGATTGCCAACCAACCTGTTGACGGGATTGCGTGGCGACGACGCGCCACGTGCCGAACGCGATCCTGATTTGGCCAAAGATGCGAGCGTTAATCGGCACGTGGCCGGTAATTTGGATGATAGCACGAACGAGCGTACATTCGAGACGAATCGATTCGTCAAGCTCGATCATGGTCAAGACGGGCAGCGAGGCCAATCGAGCGTTGCCAATGCAGCACCGGTGCGTGCAATGAGCCTGATTCCTTATTCCACATTGTCCACGCTGTCCACTGTAGACAACGTTCATCAAGGAACATCGTCAGAGCATACAAGTGGACTCAAGTCCAACTTGACTGCTACTGAGTCGCTAACTGCTTCTAACTTGACTAAAGAGCTCATTTCCAATTACAAGACAAGCTCAATTGTGCAATCTTTAGTTCCGATTGGTGTTGGCCACTCAATTGGTGGGCCCTCGACTGCGGCGGCGGCGGCGCCAGTTTCTCGTGCGTCTTCATGGAATGCAACGTCGCCTTCGTTGATTAGTCGCGCCGATGCGTCCATAGCGAATGAGGGGCACAACATAAATGAGGAGTCGAAACATCACGACGTAACTTCGGATCGAATGTTTATCAATGGTGCTGTCGCGGCCGTTAATGATGGTGATGATGATGACGACGACGTTATTGCTACAATGCATAACAATGCAAGCAACGAGAACATCAATAATAAAGAGGCGACTATTGTGACATCGCAGATTCCTTTACGAGAAACTGTGGCAGCGAGACAGAACAGCAACAGCAACAGCAACAGCAACAAATACCAGCCGCCATTACGAAACGCGATAACGACAACATTCGAGCCAACTGCAATGCCTGACAACTTTCTCTCGTTGAGCAACGAGTCCACCACTCAAATGACGTCCAGCTCGATCCTGACCTCACACATGGCGTCCGACATATCGAGTGTGTTGCAAAGTTTGTCGACGCGAGCGGCATCGCCAGCGACGCCGGTGCAAACGACGAATCGCTATGTACGCTCGACCACCACACAATCACCGTCGTGGAGTATGCGAGACACTCATCTTAGCTCAACAGCGCAATTGACAACCCAAGAGCCGCCGAACGGAGCCGATAACGCTGAGTCCAATTACGCAACAACGCCAGCGACAGACGACACGAATGCGTCGTCCAAGTCGTCGAACCAAGTGGTGATCGTTGAGCAAACATTGCAAACGACAACTAGTGCACCTCAGCCACAGTCCGGAACACACAAAGCGGGACGATTCAGCACACGAGCTCCCTACAGCACAGAATATCCAGCCTCATCAGCACCAGTAACTAATAGTAGCAGCACGTATCGTCCTAGACTTCGTTCGAGATACAAGTTCCAAATTCAACGCTCCAAGCAACATAACAACAATCAATCCGTCATGAAAGAGAAAGAGAGGGAACAAAAGCAGAAGGAAAATGGCGCTCAATCGATCGCAATTGTGACAACTGTTACATCGATTCCGGCAACAAATCAGCAGCAGCAGCAGACCACCTCAAGTCCAACCATTGAGGCACCAACTCTAGCACGAGATTCGCTCGTCACAATTGTGTCACCGATTGTTTCAATTAACAACAACAGCGCGAACCGCGACAACAAAGACTCATCGTCATCGACTATTAAATCATTCACAGATGCATCCGGCACAAACAATGATAGCATCAATTCAAGGGCCCATTCAAATATCATCGATGATAAAAGTGTTGTTGCAAGAAAGATCTTATCTGCTGTCGATGCTAACGGCCAACGATTGGCTGCTGTCGACATTAATTTGAGCAATTCAACGACGGCTAGCACATCGACAAAGCACAACAACGACAACAACAACAACAACAACAACAGCAACAGCAACAGCAACAACGATTATGATTTGTTCAATCCGCTCGATTCAACTATGGACAGTCACAATGCGAATGCTAATGCTAATGCTAATAAAGCCCATACTAATGGTGCTAATGTTACATCTGCAACCGCAACAGAAAGTAGAACGACTTTCACTACCAGAAACAATCGTCATTTGGAGCGACAAAATCTAGCCACCGGACCGTTAAAGAACGTTACACATTTAGAAACACCAACTATGGCTGTAGTTTTCGAGTCTAACGATCAGTCTAACGTGACAGTAACAGCAATAAATGGCAACAGCAGCAGTGGCAGCAATGGCAAGAACGAGTCCGAATCAGCTAGTAATTCGACTACAACAAAGACAACAGCTACAGGCAGCAGTAGCAACGGCCAAGCAGCTACGAACGGACGTCGCCAGCCAACGACGGGCATCCAGAAGATTGCGTTCATTGTGATTGGCACGTGTTGTACGCTGAGCACGCTGTGTTTGATGATTGTGGCCATTTCGATCAAGTGTCGCGGCACGGGCGACAAGTTTGGCACTCTGAGACGACTGAATGCTGCGTGCCGAGCGCCTCACGACAAGGACTCTTGTGGGAGCTCGCCACAATCTCGAGTTCCCAAGATGTCGGCCGCCAAGAGAAAGGTGGGCGCTAGAGCAGGTGCACCTGTGGGCGCGCCTTTTGCTCAGTGCATCGGCAGCGACGCAAGCTCACAGTTGCCGTTTGCTGCATTTGCAGCCGCATCAATGGACGCACAATCGCAATCGAGCAGCCAATCGTCGTCTCTCGTAATCAACGATTCTCTGGCCCCACTTGTGACCAATCAGCAGGTGAGCAATGCGTGCCATCGATTGCACGCGGCCGCAAGACACGCCAGACAACAACACTCGCAGCAGCAACAACACACGGCACCCTTTGGCAGCCACAAATCACCGGCCTCGAATCGGTTCCTCAGTGCCATTCCGTACTTTCCACGCCTCAACTTGGGCGCGTTTCATGGTGCAGGCACGGGTAAGCACGGCCAGCAGCAGCAGCAAGCGCACAAGCTCAGTGTGTCGGCATCGCGTGACATTTTCATGGCGCCATCTCGGCAGCAACTATTGCCGAGCATCAATGATCTCACACGCTACTTGCAATCGAGTCAGCATCATCAGGCGGCAGCAGCGACCGCTGCCGTCATGCAGCATGAACTGATGCATCGGCAAGCGGCCAACAACAATAGCGCTCATAACAACAATGCTGGCACGCACTCACAATGCTTGCTCACCGCCGACTCATTCGGGGCCGCCAAGAGCGGCTGCACGGCTCACTGTGCCACGTGCTCCACGTCGCCTTCCACGTGGCTGTTCAAAGAGTCCCGGCCACACGCGCTCAATCAGCGCGGTCACTTGTCGGCCGCTTGCCTTGCCAACCACTATCCACTTGCACACCCACATGCATATCCTCATGCAAGTGCAAATGCACATTCTCATTCAGCTCAGCACGTGTCGGCAACGAGCGCATTGGCGGTGGCACGTGGCGCCGGCAAGCTGCCATTCGGAGCCGGCTCAACCGTCGTCAATGGTTTCTTCAATCATCATCATCATCATTCTCCGCCAGCCCTGGCAGCGTTGTCATCTCTCGAATGTCCCGTCTATCAAGCTGGTAGCGATTCACATTGCTCGTGCGACGATACATGCCTCACTGGCACTTGCAATGCCGATCCGATCTTGTTAGAAACTGATCATCGACTGAAGCGTCGAGCGATACAGCAGCAGCAAGCAGCTTCGAGTAAACTTGTGTCCCAAGGCAATGGTGACTTACATTCGGCTGCCGCAAACAATCATCGTCATCACCATCGACGCGCTCTCGACTCGGTGTCTTCGATAGCTGACAATTTCACTCAGCCAGTGGTGTCAGCCCATGGCGCCAATCAGCAGCGCTTACAGCAGCCGGGTGCAGCACTCCCCGATAGACAATTGATTGCAGAATGCATGCCACGACGATACACTAAAGAGCCGGCATTGGTCGACAACAATCACCATCATCATCAGCAGCAGCAAAATCAACTGAATGCATTACATCAAAACAATCACATTCACCATCGTTCGATTGCTAATGAGTTAGTATGCTCTCATGGTCAAGTAGTTGTTATGAATGGCAAACAGACTACAGGTAATTCTTCGAATGACGGCGAATGTATCGGCGCCGATGGTGGCGGCGGTGCTAACGATAATGCTGAATCGCACCGGCAAGCTGTTGATAACTACAACAAACATCATTCGTCATTGGGCTCGTTGCATTGCACGTGTAATCAGAACATTGCAATAACAGCAGCAGCAGCAACAACAACAACAACGACAGCAGGTGGCATTTCAGCATCAGCATCGGCATCGGACACCACCGATGTGACAGAGACCGATGAGGAAACGCCAGGAATCCAAACTGAGCCCGAGAGCATCCATTACAAGGTAAACAGAGTGCTCTCTTCTCTGAAAGATGATTCTTCTCTTTAAGCACTTGTATTTTTCTGTTTAAGTACACGCTGATCTTCTATTCATTACACTAACTTGCATGTTCATAACTGTTCATCGAAATAATCGTCATCGAACAGGTTGCTGCGTTGACGAAACACAAACAGGGCGCATCGTTCACTCGAATCTTGGCATCAGCAACCATCAACGAACAACAGGAACTCAAGAGAGACATTCACCACGATCGCGACATGCCCTACATCATTGATCCAATTGCACGTCCCGATTTGCATCTCATGAAAGATGTCAACAAACGCACCCAGCAACAACTTATACTGAAAGCACTCGAGCGCAAAAACGACATGAACAATCAGCATTGACACAGACAAAGCAGTGAACAAAGTTCAGTCAACAACGATCATTACTAACAACAACAGTTCCTTACCATGATATGTAATGCAACTCACACAGAGAGAAAATTGTGCGTGTGTGAACAACCTGAAAGCACCTAAATGAATCAACATTCGTTGCAAGCTATCACTCGTAGTGGCATATGCGATCTTATAGACTGCATGGCCGAGATGAATGGACTGAATTGACGTTGTCTCACGTGACAACATCTTACCTTGAACACGCTTTGCACTTAAATGTCTATTTCTATTATAAATAAATATTATTAATGCCTGTTTATTCATGCGTGAATATCAATAAGCAGACAGTTTTCTTGACTGTGAACACTGACTAACTAACTAATCGATGACGAGAAAAAATCTCTGTATTTGCAACAAAAAGTGATGCATCACAGAGATTGTTGTTGTTGGTCGTTGTCGTTATTGTTTTGGTCCAGATTCTCGCACGTATGAATGAATCGTTTCATTTCTTCATAAAACAGTGTTGGATTTTCCAATGCCAAATGGCGTCCTCGGTGCTCGAGATGATTCACGTAAACAATGCGCCGATATTTGGCACGCAAAAAGCTGATCGGCTGACGCAACAAATCACCTTCAAGCGTGCTCACACCGCACGGCACATGCTCTCCAACGGTGAGGGACTGATAAGAGCCAGAGCCCGGCAATAGGTGACTGTGACACTCCTTGTGAAAGTGCATTGCGGCATCAACGTTCTCTTGTGTCCAATAAATCATACAAATGCTTAGCAGTGCGTCCAATTGCGCTTTGCTCGTCCGATTGTCGACGCCAAATTCTTGCAATATATAGGCGGCCAGGCCGGCTGGGCTATCGTTGAGTGCGGGCGCCACCAGTTGTGGCTGTGTGGCTTGCAAATGATATTGTCCACTGTGGTTCCACAGCCGCTCGATGAGCTCCCTGGGTGAAGGCAAACATTTGACTTCAACACTTGGATTGTCCAGCAACAATGAGGGCCTCAATTTGGCCACCAACAAACGAGCCCAATATCGTACTGAGGCGAGTGTGGCCGGAGGCCACGGGCACGGGGTTGTTGTGTGGAAGCCGAGCACACGCTCGGGCCACGCGCTAGCAATGTAGCCGCCGATGAGCGAGCCCCAATCGGACCCGAGCACGTAGTATTGCCGATAGCCGAGGCACAGCATGAGCTTGTTGAACAATCGAGCGCACGCAATCGCATTGAAGCCGGCCCGACGCGGCGCCTCCGAGTAGCCGAAGCCCGGTATCGAGGGCACGATCGCTTCGTAGGCGAGCTTGTCGCCGTCGTGGCCATCGTCTTGACGTAACAACGTCAGTAAGTTGTTGTATTCGACAAAACACGACGGCCATCCGTTGCACAATAGTACGCCCACCGATTTGTGTGCCCTCTCATAGTTGGCCGATATGATCTTGATAAAGTGTACCTGCAAACCTTCTAATGTCACACGATAATGATCAGCGTTAGTCAATAACTTTTTCTCTTGCTTCCTCCAATCAAATTCGCTTATCCAATAATCGATCGTATGCTGCAAATGGTGTGGTCTGCCAAGCCATTGCAAGTCAATGTTGCTGTTGCTGTTGTTATTATTATTATTAGTGATCTTGTGCTCGCTGAGTCGCGCCATCACCAAGCGCCGCTTGAGATCTTTAAGACATTCATCGGTGACAAGTGATTGATGATTTTCTAGTGTCGCGACACTTGCGTCGTCTGGTCTGGAGTCTGTCAAATTAGTGAGTAGAATGTGTGTATGTGTGTGAAGATTTAAAGATAATATCAATGTCAATGATCATGCGTACACATTCAAAATAACACACACACACAAACATTCAATACAAGTAGTGGAATGGTAGAAGAAGAAGAAGGATAAGAGTTATGTTCAATCATCATACACACATCATAGAACAATATTCAATATAGTGCCATAATCATTGTCATCACATCTATCTCAGCTAAGAGCGACGAGCAAAGCGAGTCGATCGCTTTACGCTGACGTAACAATGTTGTTTAGACAATGTGACTCTCTCTTACTCAATCATGATCAATTGATCTGTGATTGAGCTGTAATCAGCTAGTTTTCCAATCCAAGTGCAGCCAGAATTTACCATTCTGGAGAAGGAAACTTGACTTCTTTCATTTTCACTAACCTCCAGCTCCAAAATATCCATCAATGTAGAACTCGTCAGGCACTGTTGGCTCTAACCACGAGTTACTCTTCAAGAATCTATGCACGATTAGTGCAATTAATGCCGACGCCAGTATGTAAACAAATATGTAAACCATCTCTGTTGTTGTTGTCGTCGTCGTCGTCGTCGATACCAGAGAAAAAATAATAAAATGAAAAGCCAACAATCCACGTTTCAGCCACACTCACCACGCCTGCCACAGCTTGCCATGCTTTCTATCAAACTATACAACTATGCTCGATTGATTGCTTTACTTATTGCAATTCAAAAGATCATCATGCAACGTGTGTAACCAGTCGAGGCGATCATTTTCATCTTTGTTATTGGCAATTGTTGTGCTCATGCACCCAAGTGAATGAACCCAATGTCAATGTATAAATAGACACTCACATGCTGTTGTCGTCGTTCAAACTCTGCAAACTATGGTCGCTAATAGTTTGCCCCTCTCCCTTGCTCGCTAAATACACACGCACTCGTAACAATGCTCCAATGATCGTGCACAACTGATCGTTTAAAGTGGCATAAATGTTGTACCGGTGTTTATCGAATTCACTCGGTGAATTGAAAAACTATTAGCTTTTAGAAAGCAATCACTCATTCGTGTTTGTGCTTGTACATGTACATGTGTGTTCGTTTGCCATAAAGCTAGCTCCTTTGATTGCTCAGTTACCTCTCAATAATTGCATAGAATATATTGTTCGTTTGACGTCGATGTGAAAAAGAAGAGCCATCAGATATAGATCGATAAAAGCCAATCGTATAATGTTCTATGCATACGCATTTTGTCCGATAGTGAATGTAATGAGCTTAATGTCACCAGACACAACCAGACCACCGGATCAGAGAGATTTTATTCCATATAAATCTATGAGTATGATAGAAAGTACAGTTATGTTATACAGATCAATGGAACAATGTTCGTTGAGTGGTCGGACGTGAAGCACACACTTTATATCGGGTACACACTATTTTCTTAGACTTCGCTACGTTTTCTAATCAATTTTTCATCAATAGTTCTTGTAATTACAGTACATTGAATGATTCATTCAAGTTGACTGGTTAACTGATGAATGAAATCATCTCGGTGTGTCTTATGACTTATTTGTGTGTTTGTGCATGTTTGTTAACAAAAATCTATTGATTTTAGATAAATTTCAATCGTTGACTTCTGACTCTTTAATTCATTTCAGATTTTTTTATTGATCGAATAAAATCAGAATTTACATTTAATTATTTAGTTTGATTATTTAGTTTTAGCTTTTTCGAACTTCAAAATTCTATTCGATCAAAATTGGTTGGTTTGAACTGCGCGCGCGCGAAAAGAGAACCCGGTGTTGTGGAATTCGAATGAGCTCGAACAATGTTAGACGCGTTACCTGCCACAACAACATGACACATCACATGTGTGCCTGTGATGGACATCAGAAGCTGCTTGGCAAACTTTATTATTATTTTTATTATTATTATTATTAACTAATCATCCAGTCGTATCTTGGGTTCGCCATCTAAATCTTTATTATTGTATTGTTAATCTTGCTAACATTCGAACCAACCATGGCCAAAGGAGCAAAACGACACTGCACAATGCAAGCGTGCATTACACTTGCAACAATATTCTTGCTCTCCCAAATACCTCAACAATGTGTGACAACACGGCACTTTATTGGTGTGCCACTCGAGAAACGATCTCTGTACGAGCCCACTAGTGATGAACAATTCAGATGCCTCGATGGTGCCGGCACCATACCATTCGATTATGTGAATGACAACTATTGTGATTGTCGAGATTCCAGCGACGAGCCTGGCACCGCGGCTTGTCCCGACGGCGTGTTTTATTGCGCCAATCACGGTTACGTGGAACGTTACTTACCGGCCGGTCTAGTGAACGATGGCATCTGTGATTGTTGTGACACCAGTGACGAATACAACACTACCGCTCAATGCGTCAATACGTGCGAACAATTGGGCGAATCGATGCGTCTCGAGCAGGAACGGTTTCGCGAGATTGCCGAACAGGGAGCGACCAGACGCACGCAATACAAAGAGGAAGCCAAACAGAAGCACGAAGAAGACAAACAACAATTGGCCACGCTAAAGCAAGAGCTCAGCGATAAAGAACAAGCCATCCGTGATCTAGAGAGCAAATTAAGTTCCGATTTTGGACCCGACCGAGTGTTCATGCCCCTGAAAGGTAAATGCTTCAAGTATGAGGATCGCGAATACACCTACACGTTTTGTCCGTTCGATCGAGCCACCCAAGAGTCCAACACTGGCATGCAAACCGAATTGGGTCGCTGGGGAGCGTGGGCCGGTCCCGAAAACAACATTTACTCTGTTCAAAAATACGAAGGTGGCTATCAGTGTTGGAATGGTCCCGCGCGCAATGTTGTGGTCAACATCCAGTGTGGTGCCGAAGACAAATTGATGGCTGTATCGGAGCCGACCCGATGTGAGTACATGTATGATTTTTCAACGCCCGCCGCTTGTCCAGACTTGAATCCTGATCCACCGTCGCCTGAGCCGGATGCGTCACAGGTTTCGGGTGAAGCTAACACATTCAATGATGACGCTGGCACTCAACTACAAGATGATGGCACAGAGTATCAACACGAAGATGGCCAAGACGAAGAGGAGCTTCATTACATCAAAGATGATCATGAGCTCGAACGCGAAGATGGCAGTGATATCAATCAAGATTTCAGCAACGAACCCACTGAGAGTATTCCATCTGAGCAGCAGCACGATGAACTTTAGAAAAGAAAACTAAGAATCTAAGAATGAAAGAAAATACTGTTCTCTTTTAGTGAAAAGAAAAAGAATATCACAAACTCACACACTAAATGAACAAATGAATCGGTCAGCAGACGATTTCTCATCATCTTCATTATCTACACCGGCATGCACAGGATGGAAAGGTTGTGTTTAACAGAAGGTTGAGAATGAATACTTCTTGAAATTACTATTAATTTTTATTTAGTTCACGTAAACATTGAATATATGTTTGCGTATTGATTCGCTCTCCATGCGTTTACATTCAACAACATGTAGAGTGTCAAAGTGGTGTTGTAGATGTGAGTTGTGTGTTCACTTTAATCGATCCCATTCGGCTAGGAACGCATCGACAGCACCCGGTTCACGGAACATGGCCTCCAGCTTCTTTTGTATGGCACCTTTGCGTAACTTTTCGCCCGTTCGCGCGCACGCCAACGTGATCGCAGTTTGGACAGTTAATCTGTGCTTGAGAACAATTAGGATAGTTTTTTGGACAACAGGCATTTTGAGGCCAACGGTGGCGCGTATCGACGGATCGGCCATGGCCTCTTCAGGGCCGACGCGGCGTCGCGAGTACCGTCGTGTCGAGTACTTGGTTCTAACTGTCTGATAGTGTGGATTGCTCAACAGATGAGCGGCGGCGTGCATGGCTGCGGCGGCGGTGGCGGCCGCCGTGGCCGAAGCTGATGACGACGACGACGACGTCGTCGAATGATGATGGTGATTAGTGTTAACTACGGACGCCAAATGGTGATGATTACTGGCAATAACATTGGCTGCTGATGAATTGTTTGTGCATTTCATGTTGATAGCGCCACCATTGTTGTTGTTGTTAGTATGATTATTGTTGTTATTGTCGTTGTTGTTGTTATTCTGGCTGTTGACAACATTTAATAGATTGTTAGTGCTACTGGTGAGGCCAGGTATGTTGCAGGCGATGGCGCCGCTACCACCGTTGCCGCCGCTGCTGCTGGTGCTGCTGTCGAGGCCTGTGGCGCCGTTGTTGTTAGCGGCCCCGCTCAGCAACGAGGCCGCCGCTTGGGGTCGTGACGATGCTAATGCTGATAGAAATTGAGACGCTGCCGCCATGGCGGCTACTGTTGACGGATTGTTAGCTGCCTGTTGCTGTTGATGCAATCGAGCTTGTATTGAATCTGGAGACGCTAGCGACGGTGGCGACATGCTATTGGTCAGATTGTTATTGTTGTTGCTGCTGTTATTGTTATGTTGATGGTGCGTAGATGGCGTCGTGGCCGCAGCGGCAGCCGCTGCAGCTGCGGCCGCCGCGGCTGCCACTGCCGCTGACGATAGATTGTGGTGCTGATGATGATGATGGGCATGATGCTTAGAGGATGTGGCAACATGTTGTTGTTGCTGCTGATGATGGAACGATGCAGCATTGGGCGCCGAGTGGCCGATGGATTTGCGCAACGTTGAGGCCAACGAGGCGGCCACAGCGGCCGCTGCAGCCGATGTGTTATCGAGTCCTGGCAAGCCGAGTGTCGTGGCCAGACCAGCACTATTGTTCACACCTGTAGCGGCCGCGTTCACCTGGCCGGAGGTTGCAACAGCATGCTGTAGCGAGCTCAAATATGCGCCTGGCGACGTGCTGCCACCGCCGACACCGCCACTCACTATGGCCACCGATGACGATAGCGACTCTAGGGTCAGCGCAATTTGGCTTAACTGTATGAGTATCTCCTTGTTGGTGGCTTCAATCCTGTTGAGCTGTTGCTCAATCAAACAATCATTGCCATTGCCGTTGTCATTGTTGTTGCTGTTGCCGATATTGTTGGAACGCTGCTGCCTGCTAGCTCGTGATTGCTGTTGTCGTGAGTTATACCTGTCTTGATTGTTGTTGGTATTAATGGGGTGCTTGAGGGTGTTGGTGTTGGTGTTGATGTTGCTGTTGCTGTTGTGATTATTACTGATACTGTTAGTGGACAATAAAACTGAACGATGATGATGTCGAGATCTTTTTTTCTCTTCCATTAAAGTGCCATCGTGACTCATTGTGGAGCCCTCAACCGAAACAAGACAACTTTGTGTTTTGGTATCATGCTGTTGTCGTCGTCGTCGTCCTTGATGCCTCTGTTGATGCTCAATGTCACTTGAAGAGTCGTCATCACGATCACCACGATGAAGATCGTGGTGATCCTGGTCATCATCGTCGTCGTCATCATTATCACCATAATTGTCTTCGTCCTCGTCGAGCTCATCGTCATCATCTGTATTATTGGTGTGCGAGAGCAGATGTGAATGCTGCGAATGTTGTTGTTGTTGTTGTTTCTGCTGCCGTTGTTGACGCTGATATTCTGTTAAATGTTGTTGTAAATTATGTAAATGATGATGATGAGTGCTATTGTTGATGATAATGTTGTTGTTGTCTCTGCTATTGTTGGTATTTGTACTGCTGTTACTATTATGATTATTATGATGATCACGATCACTCATAGCATCAATGATTTGATTATGATCGTTGTCGTGGCCGATAAACGAACGTGACCCGTCGTCATCATCATCATCATCCACATCGTCTTCTACCTCTTCATCATCCATATGATCATCATGCATGTTGTTGTCAGCATCATCATCATCGTCGTGGTCGTTGTTGTCAATCATTGTCTTTGCTGCTGCTGCTGCTGCTGCTGCTGTTGTTGTTGCCGACGCCGTCGGTGCTGATGCTAAGCTTGGCTTGACAATATGCGGTGATAAGTCTGATTGGCGCTTGTTATCTTCACAATGATGATCCTCATCTTCGTCGTCTTCAACGTTGCGTTGACTTTGATCATCTTCGTCTTCTTGACTTGGTCTGTCGAACGCACTTTGATGTTGAAATCGAAAGTCTTTTTCTATTCGCGCTTGCTCGCCAATCAGAGCTTCCATTGTCGTCGTTGTTTGTTGTTTTTATCTATCGTGATTATTGTGTTCACGCGATACTTTGTGCAAGTCACACTATCAATAAAGTTGCTTACCGATGGCAACTTGTTGCGTGCACATTGGCACTCATACCGCAGTTATAGTCACCGCGAGTGCGTGTACGCGTACGTGCGTATTTTTGTTGCCGCTGCTGATTGTGTTTGAATTACAAATAGATGTTAAAATTTTGTTCTTTGTTCGCTCGATTGTCTCTTGTCAATCTCTTGATGTTATTAAAAAATTTATCAGGTGACTAAGTGATTCGTTTTTCGCTCATTGATAGGTCCGAATGGTATTAGGCGGTGAGTGTAAAGTCTGTCTGTCTGTTGGATTAACTTCTTTCAACTTATTATTCTAATTTCGCCGTGCTTATGGCCGCTGTTACAGGCAATTATTGTAGTCGTCGTCGTCGTGCTTCCTGCTTACAAGAATTGTGTGTTCTATTACATCATGTTAACAATAATCGAACTACAGTTTGCTGATGCTTCGTCGGCACTGTTCAATTGACTGTTCAGTAAGTCAATGCTGAGGTGAGTTGTTGTTACTTGATGATCAATGCTAGCTAGTGGCCAAGTGTCAATGGCTGTGAAAGGTGTGATGCCGGAATACACGGCCGGAAGTGAAAATTGTGTGAACGTTGTGTTGTTGTGGAGACAAGTGGAGAGAGAAGTGGTACAGGTTTTGCTGTTGCTGCTGTTGCCGCTGCTGATGATGATTAGTGTATTAACAACTGTGTGCCTGACACTATTGTTGTATAGCTTGATAATTTGTTTCACTAACAATGCAATTTGTCATAAACAAACACTTGCAAGTTGACAAGCACGTACGCACACGTACACACAACTGCACACTCACACTCACACTCACACTCACTCGCATTCGCATTCGCATTCGCATTCGCATTCGCACTCGTACTCGTACTCGTACTCGTGCTAACGACACTTGCACGGGCACGACACACGACACACGGCACACGGCACACGATGCTCGATGCACGACGCACACTCACACTTTCACACCACACACTATGCAAGTTGACAAGACAGTGAACAAGCTCGACAGTGCGCTATGAGAGCTTGTGCGTGTGTGCGTGTCAAGCTACTATTGATACTTCTGTTATGATAATGATTATTATTGATTGAGTGAGTGAGCGACAGAGTGAGTTAGTAAGTGACTCACTGTGTGTCCGTCGCACGATGCTCGACGCTCGTTGAGCTAATGACGCAACGCAACTGGAACTTTGAGAGAATCCCCAGCGCTGACACACACACTCACTCACAGTGTTGTGTCGTTCGTTCGCTCGCTCGCTCACTGTTGTTAACTGCGAGCTGAACTCACGGCGTTGCCGTAACTCATGCCCCGTTGTCGTTCGTCTGTCCGTCCGTGTGTCTATCTGTACTGCACTCTACGTTGTACTATGTTCTGCTCTGCTCTGCTCTACTACTCTAGTATTCTGTACTAGTAATAATCCTACACACACTGACTGTAACTCTACGCACACTATTGCCGCTCGTACTCACGCACAACGCATGCGCACAGAGACTGCACAAATCTTGTACGTACATCGACACTGTCTACTGTAGAATTTGCCGTAGCCTTTGCTTGAGCTGCATGTAGCTGTTGCTATTGCTATCGCTATCACTACGTACTATTGCTATTACTGTCATGATACGGTTGTTGTTGCTGTTGCAGCTCCATTGACGCCAGTGCAGCGCCAATGGCTTACATAATCATAGTGGTAATAACTCTTATTCCAGCAAAGCTTCTTCTTAATTTCTTTCTTTTTACCTGCCTGACTGACTGCTTTTCTGCTTCTTTTTTTGTAACTGCTTCAAATGTAAACTGCACACAGTACACACTGTTCGTTCGTGCCCACTCAACTCGTTCGCTGGCTGGCTGGCTAATGCCATCGAGAGCTCGTCAGTTGTTGATGCTGATGTTCAATGCTGTGTGTCTGTTCACAGTAGAGCATGTGACCGCATACATCGCACGAATTGCTGCTGCACGACCAGATGCAACAAGCCGAATGAGCGAGCGAGAGAAAGAACGAACGAACTGACGAACTCATAGCGTCAACCACTGCCTTCACTGCATATTGTTGTGCGTGTGCAAAAATGCTACACATTGCTCCATAGACAAATTTATGTGAAGTGTTGAAGTTAAATCTAACAACTTTGCACGAATTTAAGCTGATAAACAACCACTATCACTACTGCCATTGATGCAAGAACTTGTGAAAAGCGGCCACTATTTGCTGCACGCGGAGAAAAAAAAAGTTAAAATATATCACAACTTATATACAGTGGCAATAACTAATAAAGCGTCACCATCGATAAAGCGCATAGACAACAGTTGAGTTAACAAGTTGTTTCCTTCTTTGATTTGCATCAAAATCAAGCAGCGTGAAGAGAGCGTGTGTGTGTCAAGTAAGAGTGAATGAGTAACCCAAACAGATAAAGATATTGCTCGCTTGAGAAAAAATTAAAAGTCAATGAAAAATAAGAGTCCGTTGCGTCCGTTGAGACAACAAACACCCAAAATGTCAACAGCAGCAACAATGTTTGATGTTGCTGTGAACAGTTGTTGCCTCGACAATCGTACATGTGTTCACAATGTATTTGTGTTCGTGTTACACAATGTTGTGTGCCTCTTTCTAGTAAGGCCGGCAGAAACAAATGGAAATTAAGTAAAAGTCGTCTTGCACAAATCGCATCTGGTTGTCATCTGTGAATGTTTCTGTGAGTGTGTGTGATTTGATAATTGTCAGACGTGAGCGAACGATCAGGTGCATGGCGAAATGATCGACAAAATAGACAAGTATCTCACTGTACTGTAGTAAGTGTTAAATGATTCAGACGCGATAATTCGACATGAAACGACGCGACATGACACGAGTATTACGTAACTTACGTAACGTACGAGTGCACGAGAGCACGAGCACTGGAAGCAAATTGGACTGAGACAATGAACAGGTTGACGATGATGATCAAGTCTGAAATGTTTGTTCAATGTTTGCTTTAGCTGTAGTTGTGGCTGGAAAATTTTCGAGTTGAGTCGAATCGAGTCGTATTAAGTCAAATAGTGTAAGTTGAATCGAGTGCCGCGCTAGCGCTTGTCGAGTTGTTGAATTGAGTTGATTTGAGTTGAGCGACGCATAACAATGCAATATTTACAACTAGCAGCTTGCAATTTGCGAATGTTTATGACATCCTCGTGTGTAATCCTCGATTGGCTCGATTATCATCATTGTGTCTGTTGGCTATTGTTGTTGGCTGGCTGCTTTTCAAGCTCGCACTGATGCTTTAGACGCGCTTGCATCATCAGCAACGCGACCAATAACATTGGCGGCTTGAAAGCATTGGCCGCGTGTAGCTCGGCGCCACCTCACTTGCTTACAGCAGCAATTGTCAGGCTAACTTGGTTCACATGAGTTGGTGTTGCCGTTGCCATTGCCATTGCTGTTGATATGTTATGTTATCTTCAAAATGTCCGTGAGTCCGCCCGTCCGTCTGTCCGTGTGTCTATCAATTTGCAACCCAATCCTGTGGCAATACAATGCAATGCTAGATGCAGTGATTACAGCGTGTAAAATTATCACAACAGACGAGAATCATGTGGAGTTTTCTCTTTGTGAATGCCTCTTAATGTGAACATTCTCTCATGTTCTCTCGTGTCCGTGTTCATGTTCATCTTCATGGCATAAGCATAGGCATAGGCATTGGCATGGCGATGCGTCTCAATGCATAAGCCAAGTCAGCAAAGGCTCTCTCGCCAATCGTTGTTATTCACATTCACATTCAGATGCATTGTTAAGTAACTTTTGCTGCTGCTGCTGCTGCTACTGCTGTTGTTGTTGTTATGAAAGTTGTACACATTAACGCGCGCGCGCGCGCGCGCGTGTTGTTATTATCATTATTACTATTATTAGTATTATCAGTACATGATGAGGTGCCAGCTACAAGACGCGTGTGATGGCGGTGCGCGCCATCACACGCAAAACCACCACAACAGCAGACAATTTAGTGGAGATTTTCAGCTCACTTGTTAGTGTGTGTGTGTATGTGTCGGCTTGCTCGCTCGCTCAATCAAAGTTTAAGTTGGAGTTGAAGCGTAAATCATGTCGTTGTTGGCCATGCATTTGACAGGCAGCCACGAACGACATGTAGACACATGTTGTTTGTTGCATGTTGTGGCGGCTACTGCTCTTGTTAGCATAATATAATATGAATATGATGTTATACTGTCATTGTGGACTCTCAACAACAGATAGCGAGATAGCGCAGTCAGCCAGACTGTATGCTTGTAATAGTAGCTGCCATTTTCTAAGAACTACACACGCAGAATTACAGCACGCAGAATGTTGCATGGATCAGATTGGATCGGATTGGATTGGGAATTTTACTTTGAGCAAAAATATGCAACACTTACAAGCAACGAAGGAGTTGAGTTTCGTCGTGGAGCGTCAAACGAATGACGGAACGAACGAACGGACGAACGAACGAAGAGATTAAGATGATGATCAAGAGAGAAACAGAACGTGCCACGACGTTGCTACGTTATGCCATGCCATGCCATGTGTAAAGATTTTAGTTTCAATCTTTTCTTGTGATGTCTGCTAGTAATAATAATAACAGCTTGAAAATGGAAACGAAAATGAAAATGAACGCGAAAATGAAAACGAGAACGAGAATAAGAGCGACTGCATGTAATGAAATGAAACAAGATGTTTAAAAAAATCTAAAACAACATGCTTTCCAAGTGTGCGTATTCCAAGTTTCCTAGGTTAGTGCTTGGGTTGTCCTTCAAAGAGGCCCTGCAAAAACAATAATGGCAACGAGTTGAATGTACTTTGATGCAACACAACATCATGGTATGTTGTTGTTGTTGTTCTTTTCAAAAGAATCATTCTTTTGCCTTTGCACATTCTGTGCTTTTCGGTAGCGTTCGAGTCACCGAGCATGATTTCCTTATGTTTATTATTTTACATGCTCAAAGATGATAATATAATATGAGTCTGTGCTTGCCGCGGGCAACAACGGGACAAGAAACTGGATACTTGAAAACCAATCTCAGATTGCCTATTTAGCCCATCAGCCATGAGTACGTATTGGTCAATCTGTACTCAACAGTTTGCGCCGTCCCGTCAACACACAATGATCAGAACATCTATATCTATTACTTTTATCTTACTCGTTACAAGATATCGTTGCTATCTATGCCAATGATAGATTCAATTGATAGACGACTCGACATGAAGCATCGAGATCCATACGAAACATCAAGAGTTTCGTCATAAACTTAGCTCAGCAAACATGGGCGTGCGTGTTCAATAATTCTGATGTTGAAAACAGCCACACACACATTCTTACTCAAGTGTTGAATTGTTCAAGTATTTAATTGTTCAGTTTTAGCGAAAGCTCGAAATTCAGTCAGCTGTAATCAGAGTCGAATTCAGTCTTTACCTATCAACTGTTATGTTACGCGAAATGACAGTTGATATGTTACAATGTTGTACCGATGGTGTTGGGCAATGTTTGACATATGTTGTAACAATGATGCGGCCGCTAATGTGGTGTCTCTTTTATTTATATGTGCCTTGTTCGTGCGTCCGTTTGTTAGTGTTTGTGTAAACTCAGTTAATTTAATCGAGCGATTCCAGTTCATCATCATTCTATCCTTGAATGATCCCACTTCCATTTCCAACGTCGACGTCGGCGTCGTGAAAGCTCGTTAGCTTGGCTGTTAGAATGTTTTGCTGTTGAAAATAAAATGTTGCAAAAAGCAGTTAATGTTACTTGTAGGATAAGGAATGTTTGTCGATGTGTGTGTGTGTGTGTGTGGAATTTCATTGGATTTTCCTGAAGCTAAAAGCTCGACAGAGAAGCGTAAGAAGCTCACCGTGTATTGTTTTCTGGCTTCACTCTCTTCGAGCACATTCGTCAATGAGCAAATGAGCGAACGAGAGAGTTCAGAATAGAAATTCCCCCGCTGATTTTATTTCATTCTCCTTATTATCTATTACATAACATGATATGATGTGATACGATAGCGAGGTGTTCGTTCAATAGCAGTTTAACCTTTTTCTCAAGCTTCTTTCTGCTGGCACTCAACTGGCATGCCATGGCATGGGATCGCGTTGCGTTGCGTTGCATCAGTTTGCAATGCGAATCCAATCTTTGTCCCAATGTTTTGCGTTGTGTGTATGTTTGTGTGCGTGTGCGTATGTATTGCCGGCGGTAGCCAACGTGCCATCGTGCTATTAAGAGCGTAGAGTTCATATTGCGATCACTTGGAAAATCTCGCACATTCCAATGGCACTTGTTTGTTCCACTTGATACTTGACTGTTTCCGTAATCATGTCATTATTATTATTGCACTGCTGCTGTTGCTAGTGCATATAATATGCACCATATTGAACTGTTGCACACGATCAGCTGTCTGTGTGTGTAATTTTATTTCATTTTTCAATATTATTAGATTATTTTCGAACTTTTGCCCGTCCATTTCAATTCAACAACAACGACAACATCATAAACTTCGACCTGTGCCAAGCACAACATGACGAGAGAGATATGCAATATATCGCGAGCGTTTATCTAGCGAGCTTGTGTATCGCGTGCACACCGCGTGATAAAATAACAATTACAATCACGCAATGATAATAGATAATAGGTTATAGAAGGAACATAAATGATTAATTGATTGATTGAGCTTGCCACTCACATTGAATCCTTCTTGTATTATTATCTTTTCACTTGTCCTTTGTGTGCCACTAATATTTATCTGACACTCGAGAGCATAGCGTGCAGTGCACCATTCTATTCAATGATTCAGCTAACACTTTTAGGCAGCAATTCTTCTCGCTCTGTTGTTACAACACTGTCGATGCTAAGTTTAGCTGTTGAAGGAACCTTCCTAATCTATCTTAACTTGCTCGCTCGCTCTTTAGTTTGTTCTCTCGCTCCAGTTTACCATTCACATAGTATAGAGTGAAACAAGTGGAAAGGATTTCACATTTCGCAGCAATCAACATTTTCTTATGTAATGTGTGATCCGAGAGTCCAAGAGAGTCCGATAGACTCCGAGTGCAAGTCCGATCTACCTCTCGGAGTCGAATCCGAGTAACGAGTCGAGTGCATCGATACGCTTGAATAGATTGATTTTGCAAAAGCATCTAGCTTGCTTTGAATGCCAATGTATAAGAGAAATGTGTATAATCTTATGAAAGAGGACACGAACTTAACTCACACTAAAGTCAACTAAAGAGTGCTTCAAGTGTCCATGTCATCCTATAAATGGTCATTTTTACATTGTAATTTTCATTCGCTCACCTGTATCATTTGATCAAATCCGAACCGATACGATACGATCCGATCCGATCCGATCCGATCTGATCGATCGTGGTCATGTAACAATAGATCTCACTAAGGTAGAAGCGCGTGCAGTCATTCACTTCTTACAAGTTGCATCATCATAGTGCAGCTTGTGAAAAGTCATTTTGTGTAGGCAAATAAACCGCTTGCTAGCTGCGTAGATTAGCTCAACAACAGCAACATGTTGGCGGCTTAGAATGTTTGAAGCAACTGCCACAAGTTTTAGTGCAAAGAATAATAATAAGCTCAATGAAAAGTACGTACACAATGTCACAATGGCCGTCGAATAGCGTCGAATAATATCGAGTGAATTGAATGAAGAGAATGACGTGGAGAGAATCGTCGTCGAGTCAATGCAAGGCGTAAAATCATCATCTTTGTCAGGCACACCTGATGATATCGATACTTGATGGTCGATTGCTGAGAGCTGTTGCGCTAGAAACTGGTTTTATGTTATGGTTTTATTCTCTACCGAATAGAATAAAAGCTAAAACTATGCAACTAATATCAACAATGATGTGGTCCGTACAACCGTTTCACAGTGCCATCATCATCATCTTGCTCTTCATCATGTTGGGCGTCATCTGAGATGTCATCATCGTCATCGTGGCCGCCGCTATTGATCATCGTATCATTGGATGGAAGTCATTGAAGAGCGTGAGCTTCAATAATCCATAATCCGAGCAAATTTTTCCCTCTCTTTCAGATTATTCCCCAGATCACTGTTATAACTACTGACTACTTGTATAAATGTTAAGACGATGTTTGTAGATCTTGCTGCTGCTGCCACTGAAATGTTTGCTGAGACTGTTTCGGGATCGTCAAATCGTCAACTCGTAAATGAAGCGTGCGACTATCGCTTCATTTGCTGAGTCAAGTGTAACATGCAACCAGAACTTGCTTTGTTACTTTGCTTGCCGTTTGCCATTGGCTGGCTGGCTATGTTTGCTTGACTGTGTCTATGGCCGCGTCCACACAGCGGTTGCTACCGCTGAGAGCCAATATCTTAAAGCCTGAACTGTTTGTACCTTGGGCTTCAGTTTCATCATCGTCATTTTTTTTCTCTCCGTCTTCATCTTCGTTCGTTAAGCTTGTCGACTCATTTTGTTTAGTTTCGTCTCACTCACTTTGTGATTCATTCGCCAGTTAGGCCAAGCAAAGCAAGCCAGCCAATTGAGGTTGATATTTTCTATCTCTATCTCTCTCTCTCTCTCT
>JAIFTH010000368.1:0-31809 GCA_019968535.1 Fragariocoptes setiger
CTCTCTCTCTCTCTCTCTCTCTCTCTCTCTCTCTCTCTCTCTCTTTTTTTTTCTCTCTCTCTCTCTCTCTCTCTCTCTCTCTCTCTCTCTCTCTCTCTCTCTCTCTATCTTATTCGTGCTCACTCTCGATTCTATTCACTGCAGCAAGTTTGATAGTAGTCAGTATAGCTCATAGAGATCAGAAGCACTTTTCACTCAAGAGGGGCCACTCACTAGTTCCCGTGAATTCATTGTGACTCATCGTTCATTTTATGTTGTTGCTCGATTTCTGCTGACTCACTCAGTATTTGTGAAATGGAATGAATGGGAAATGATTTTTGACAAAGTTTGTTGAGCAGTTGCACTTAGTCAGTCAGTCGGTCAGTTGTTGTTGTTTTGACAACTGGCCAAGTTATCATGCGATCGAAATCACGACGATCATACGACGAGATGAGTTAAAAAATTGACAATTCAATTGGCTCGCGAGGCAGCGATTTTGCTGGCAACAGCAACAAAATCTCGTGATATATCGCTAGCAACCATGAACTGTCTGAAATGTTTCACAGCTCTCTTAGGCTGTGATGAAGTTAGTGGCGAGCTAGGTTCTCGGCTATAGATATAGTTAGTTTTTATAGCTATCACGAATCAAACATAATGAGCAAATTTAAGAGATCGTTGCCACACGTAGTTTACTGGTGTTGTTGTTGCTAGATACCACTGCCAAATAAATTGCCCAACGTGACGTGACACTAAGCAACGTAACGTAACGCAACGAGTTATTGGGTGAGCGTGATGGTCGCATTATTAGTGCCACACTTTCTTCATAGCCGAGCCGATCTGAGAAGAGTCAAGTTATGTGTGTGGGCCCCAACCAAACCATTGGCAGACAACGAAGCGTTTGCCTGTCCTGCCTTCCAGCTACATGAAGCTCCTAGCTGCTAGCTAGTGGTGATGATGACGACAACAACGGTCAATATTTTATCGAACGAAACGAGACAACGTATGCTATTGACACTGTGTAAGTTGCTTCTGTCTGTCGGCGTTATTTGTGGATGCCAGCAGAAAAGATGGCCAACCAACCGAGCGGCCGGGCGCGAACAAATTGGCCACTTCCATCGCTAGTACCATGAGAAGGGCAAACGATCGGTGGAGTAGAACAAACTTGTTCGCAAGGGACTCGCTATCGATAGGTTTGTCTGCTGATTCGTTATTGACGCTAAAAGAAACGATCAATGAGAACAAGCTTTCGCCGATAACGCGACGAGTTCGGGAACTCAAGAGAAAGCTCGAAAGCCAAGCGAAATCACAGGCGGCGTCATGTTACTCTAATGCGACCAATGTTATGCTACGGACGACACCAATTGAGTAATATGATACACACAAACATACACACCCACACCATATCTATTAGTTGTCGAGCCAAGCTTGTGCTCTTCTTTGCCGTCGATTCTTCTTTCCTTTATTGTGTTTTCATAGCGTCTGTGTGTTGCGTTCTGCGCATCTAAGCCAATCTCCTAGCCTAACATGATGCCTCTACCCATTTCTACTGTGTCTCAGGGGTTATTCATCAATCGTCGTTGGCGTCGCTTGCCAAAATGTTCGCTCCATCTCAAACGTAACGTTTGGCTCTCGCTTTCGCGCTTCCTAGATTGGCTTTGACATTGTTACACACGTTGAGACGAGGCAGAATTGAATGACATACAGTAGGTGTTTGCGAGATCGATCCGGCGGTGAAGTTTGCGGGGCGCCAAATCACGCTCGAGATCGTAAAGCGAACTCGTCTCCCTCTCTTTGCGCCACTATGTAGCTGAATGTCGCTTAACCAGAGTCTCCAAGTCAATTCATTTTCTTTTTGTCTGTGTGTCTCCTAGTTCGTGTTACATTTGCGCGTGTTTTCGCGTGTAAATATCTAACCAACGATGACTTCCGACAACAGTGAGCAACGTGCGACTATCTCTACGACAGCCACGACAAATAGCAATAATAATAATGACGATAATAATGATAATAATAACTAGTAGTAGAACTGATTGAATCGCTGTATGAATCTGTTATCGAAATTTCATCCGAGAAGATGAAATTGCGCAAGATGGAAAGAATAGCCTCAGGCCAATTCTATCCCGTGGCCATTTCAATTTCATCCCGAATTGTTCGATTCTATTGGATTCGTTTCATGCTGTTCAATTCTGTCGCATCAATGCTGTTGCTGTGCATTGTTGTCCATTTTAGCAATTGTAACGCTCGCTGTTATTATGAATCGTCATCTTCGTTGTTGTGTGATGTGCCGTTTTGTAACAAATTTAGCAATTTGTATCCAATGAAAACGAGTCGTTCACTCACGACTCGAGCGAGCTCAATCTGGCTCAGCTCGATTCATCTGAACTCAAGAACACGACTTGAAAGCTATTGATTGATGCGCTGCGCAGCTAAGCCATTGAATTAATTTTGGACGTCGCCTCGCGTAAACTTCGCCAGTTTTGCTTGAGTTTCAGCTTCGTAAGTTGCTCTCTGAGTAGCAACAACTTATAATGGGCATGCTTTTTTGTCTGATGAGGCGCGAATAGATATATTCTGCTGGATCAAAATTTCTTCTTCATCGGCTAGCTCTGTCTGTTTGCACGTTTGCTTGCCGCTCGCTCTCTCGCTATTCAAATATTGACCATCTTCAGTGGTTGTTTGATTCATCAATCGAAAGGATCTCGATTGTGCTACGTTTATTTCCTATCCTTGATTCGTTCTTACATTCCGTGATCGTCTCTGACTCCGCCCTTGCCTCTATTCGCTCCATACTGTTAGCTTGCTGAGATCATATAATCATTCTTACCATCCTTGGTGGCATTATGAATTTCATCATGCTGCTTAGCTGCTACAAACAACATGTCTCAATTGTCTGCTTGCCTATACTAATAACGATGCATCATCACTCCTGAATACTTTGTTTGTCTGTCTGTGCGTCCGTCCGTCCGTTCATCCGTCTGTATACCTCCTCGTCTGTTTGTTTGTTTCTTATTGCGCTAACGTTTGGCACACTTTACCGATCATGTGCACGTACGTACGCATTCCAAACGTCGTTATCAATATCCGCCACAACGTCACCACTGACTGTCTGACTGACAACGAACGCATACGAACAACGAATAACTTAATGCGATACAATACGACACTATGTTATGCTGTGTACGATGCGTGTGTGCGACATCATGTGTGAGCAGCTGCCCAAAGCGGAAACACCAATCGACCGTTCAACGAGCCTATCAATCACGTGCCTGTCGTCCAGTCGTCGTCATCATCATCGTCATCGTCATCGTCGTCGTCTTATTTGCCAACGCCTGAACAATCATCGGCCAACGAAGCAGCAACAAACAGAATTGCAACCGAATCGACCACAATTACGTCCACCAGTGATAAGGCTCGCGTCCAGGTATTGGCCTATTCATTCAAGGGCTCGGACATTGCTCGAACAATTCCGTTAGGCGGTAGTTCGTCTACAAGTTCCTCGGTAGCGTCCGTCAGTCACGGAGCCCATGTGGTCGGGGGACGAGATTCGCACTATTATACGCCTATCACAGGATTCGCGAGCGCCACTATTGCTGCCAATGCGGCATCAGCCTCAACGCTACAGCGGCACTTCGAGCATCGCTGGCCATCGTTGCGCACTGAAAGCGATGTGATCGTTGACACATACGAAGGTACCACGCTCACCATGAATTTCGTAATCGTGGGCGGCATCGCAACGCCGAACGGTGCTGCAACGTTTCTGGGCAGTGGCTCAGCCAATTCACCGTCAATGCCGATGCAATTAATGTGGCGCAAAGACGCTCAAAGCTTGACGCTGGGCACACGCATTCGTCAACGCATCATCAAGCGTCCAATGGTGAATAGTCTGTCGATAGGGACCACTACTACTGTGAGCAAACCAATTGTGCCGCCAATGAGCCATCACCGCGAAACGTACCTGTCAGCGTCTGCGTCAGTGCCAGACGCTGGTGGGTTGTCATTGTCGTTGTCGTCGCCAACGATAGATCCACTAGCAGGTACGGCTTCCACTACCAAAAATAAAATGCCGCTGTCCACACGCGACCAATACTGGACTTTGTTCGGTCATCGGACGCGCGGACAATCAAGTAGCATCGATCGAGCAATGTCAAACAATACAACAACATCGTCGTCGTCGTCAACAATGGGCGACCAATCCAATTCGGCCAATAGCTTGTTCGTTGACAATAGTATTGGTTCGGGTGAAACAATTGACTGGCTGTCATTGCAAGAAACCCTGCTGAATTCGAACAAACTTAATGCTCATTTGTTGGACTCATGGAAAATTGGCGGCGGCAGTGGCGCAGGTTACAGTGTCAGTGCTGCTACCACAGACAATGTATCATCAGAAACAACACTTCATGCCTTTGAATATAACAATAATAATAGCAACAACAATAATAATGTCCCTATGACGGTGGTACAATTAGAGATATTGCGCGTCCAGAGCGACGATCGGGGCGTCTATCAAATGCACGCGTGTGTTCCGTCGTCATCGTCCTTAGCATATAGCAATGATGACAGTGCGAACAGCGAGGGCAGTACTAAAGAGAATGGTAATAATAATAATGATGATATGCTGTGTCACCAGAGTGCCATACAATTGCGTGTGCATGACGATATCCCTGAACTGTTGGTCCGATTCACGGACGACAACGTT
The DNA here is from genome assembly GCA_019968535.1 of Fragariocoptes setiger. Taxonomy (NCBI): domain Eukaryota; kingdom Metazoa; phylum Arthropoda; class Arachnida; order Trombidiformes; family Phytoptidae; genus Fragariocoptes; species Fragariocoptes setiger. The sequence continues at coordinate 4,676 of JAIFTH010000368.1, forward strand.
CATGTGGGCGACAAATTGTCCATAAAATGCATGGCCACCGGTCGTAATCTATTGCCACAAATCAATTGGTACTTTGATGAGCAACCGTTAAGCGAACACTTTTTGTCCAATGTGCGGCTGCGAATTGGCGATTATGTCAGTGCCGATCAACGTGTCCATTCGTATGTTAATATCACGCAAGCTATGATCAGCGATGGCGGTTATTATCAGTGCCAAGCTAGCAATGGCTATCACACGGTCAAGCATCAAGCTCGAATAAATGTGTATGGGCCACCGGTAGTGGCGCGCACCATAGCCAACAGGTCTGTGCTGGCCGGCGAACGTCAGATCAATATATTGTGCCCATATTCAGGTTATCCCATCGATAGTGTCGAATGGTTTTATAGACCGCACAGCATTGGCGCCAGTGATCAAGTTGCGCACCTCGCGCATGCTACACAAGCACATGGTACAAATGCACACTTAACGCACGCACCAGAGGCGCTCCTCAGCGAGGACGCTTACGCGAACGAACGATTTTTTACACAAACACAACGACAATTGACGCACTCACAAATGTCCAAGAGAGCCATCGCACGTGCTGCAACAACGAATGCCGGCCAAATCAACAAGTTACCCGTTGACTTTTCATTTAATTTAAGCGAAGACGACGATGACGACTTTGATGATTACGAGAGCGATTATTTAGCTCCTCCTTCAGTCGACACTTCTTCTTCAATTGTCCAACAAGTGCCACCCCATCTACACATACCTATTACGAGTGATAAAGAATTTACAGAGAAATCCATAAATGACACCGATCATAATGTTGAGCCATACACCAAGAGATTGATTACACACGGGTCCGGAGATGATGACATCACACAGATGCCAACCCCGATTAAAGTCAACGCTGTTAATAAATTGAAGCAGTATAATAAGCGAAGCGTTAACTCGCCGATGTTCGTTAAATTACCACAATCAAGACGCCATCGAATCAACCCCAATGCTACGCTCACCATCACCGATATTACACGTACTGACGAGGGATTGTACAAATGTCGAGTGTCGTCCAAGACAAGCGCCATATTTTTGGACGCAACATCATTAGCACCATCGTCTTCAGCAAACGTTGCAAGATTTTCTCAAGATTCTCGTGATCGGGAGCAAAACGATGGGCAACAACAGCAACATTTGTTAGATCCGACGCGGCATTCATTAGTTGGCGCTGAATCGAATCAATTTCACATTAGTGTCTTAGTGGCGCCCGTTATATCGCCATTCACGTCGCCGCCGACGTTGCGCGAGGGCATGCGAAATTTTCTCACGTGCAGCGTAATCGAGGGTGACTCACCCGTCCGCTTGCAATGGTTCAAAGATGGTTACCCGATTCAGGACTACATTAGCTTAGTGGGCAATCGCATCGGCGCCAACAATCAGCATCAGCAACAGCCAGCATCTGCTGACAATCCTTATTATAATGACAATCGTATTCGCGTGGAAACAAGCAACGAATTCACGTCAACATTGTTCTTCAGTCATGTCACTTACAACGACAACGGCAACTATACATGCAAGTGAGTAATCATCATTATTTGCGCTCTTAAAACACATGGAACAAGTTCATGAAACACACTGAACGAGTGAATCTATTGTCATGTCAATCGGCTTCTTTGTTCTATCTGGCCGTCTATTATCGACAATGAGCTACTGACACTGTATCAATGTTTCTATCATTGTCAATGATGTCACACACACAGTGCTTGTGTGTCGTCAGTGATAGCTTGCCGTTCCCCAAAGTGCTCCAGTTACTAGTTCTTAGTGCTCGGTTCCAAGTGTAGTTTAGCGCACACTTAAGAAACTATTAGGAGCTTACTGGTAGCGTTAGCATGCCAAACAGAGATAAAGGCGTGCGATTTGCGCCATCGTTACGCTAAAGCCCACCAAAATTAAAGCCCACTCTCACGAAGTGAAGTGGTCTCCTACATCAGCTATGAAGCTCAAAAGCTCAGAAGTCAGAGGTTTGTGAGCCTGTGAGCTTTTGAGCTGAGAGTGAAGTGAAACTTAAGAAACGGGTGAAAAGAAATTGAGAAAACTATAGCTAGTGATAGCGAGCTCGATAGGAGCTAAAAGAAAGCAGAGACAAAGAGACAGATACAGATAGGGCCCCGGTATACGATTGTAAGTGAGTGAGACAAAGAGACACACAGTGAGGATCAAGACAATGATAAAGCGACGTGCTGGGGCTATTATTTGTCTCACTAGTGTGTAGCGTATCACACGCAACATCCTAACAGAGAATCATTGAAATTGTGCGCGACATATGAGACGCTCAACAGCGTTATGTCGTACGACAGGCCTCAAGGCTCTGTGTTGAACTAGCAGACAGCACACGACTAATCCTTGGATTTAATTTGAGCATTTGCTACTCCGAGCTTGCGATGGCAGTGCTCGTTGTTGCGCGCGTCGCCTCCCAAATTCAAACTCACGAACGCACGACAAACAACTGTTCGCTCTCTGTGTCGAGAAACAAACACGTCGTTCTTAGGGCGTCAAAATGTCTTGGACAGAAATAGACAGACGTCTGTAGACATAGTGCAAGACGAAGCAAGACAAGAAGAACTAAATTTTGCGTGCAGAAATGACGGAACAAATAAATTATAGCCTCACACATCGAGAGAGGGAGAGAGACGAGTACAATTGAAAGCGAGCGATGTTAACACACAATAGACAGTCGATATTGGCAATTGGTTTGGTGCGAGCGAGCGGGCGGGCGGGCGGGGAGCCCAACAGTAAGTGAGTGAACAATTTTCAATCACACTAACTGCACACTGGCACAATGTTTGCTGTGCTCTCAAGCACAAAATCAATTCGCATCAAGGCGCCCAGCCAGGCGATAGTATCTTTACACATTGTGGCCAATCCTTCGACTAACTAGCCATGGGTTCTTGCACTAACGCACTTAGCTTTTGGACATTTGAAACGCACGCACACAGTCACACACACACACACACACACACGTGTTTCAGACACTTGTGCGTGCATTCGTGTCGCTTGCTTAAAGAATTGACTCTCGCTAGCAAAGAACGCACGATGGATCTAGAGAAGAGAAATAGTGGTTGCGAAACTAGATGGGATCGAATCAAATCAAACTAGTTCATTTTATTTTTCCCTCTCTCTCTCTCTCTCTCTCTCTTTGTTGCACTGCCCAAACAAATAACTGTTAATTCTTTATCACGATTTTATTGTTATTGGTAACAACAACGATATGGATACACTCTAGGGCAACGAATCGAGCCGCAACGGTCAATTACACCACGCGAATGCATGTCAATGGTAAGTTTAATCAGTTGTGACGATCTATACTACGATGCTACGAGCACACAATGGTTGAAGAAGGCCAATGAAAATTATGTGAAAGTGTGAGAACAATCGATGGATAGGTTCAAGTGAAGTGCTCTCATTGATCACAGTGCCCACAAGCATTAGCGCCGTCATTGACCATTGTTGTCGTTGTATATAACTGAACTGAGTTGCTTAGGCTGCGGAAGATTACTAAGATTGAGAGCAATTACTAAAATACAATGGATTTAATTGCATTGTATTTGCTCAGAATGGTACACACTTTGGGATAGCTAACTTCGATTGCCAGCGAAATTGTTCTATTGGGTGATCTGCTGCTACTGTTGTCGCTGCACTCTCTAACAACAACTGCAACGACGTATGAGCGAACATAACTTCCTACCATGAGCTATGAGTGAGAGGCAGACATTTCGATGTTGTCTGGGTTGCCACCAGCTATTAATCATAGTGATTAGCCATTCGCTAGCGCTGGCTATCAAACTGTTTCTACTGCGCTAGTGTGTGTTTGTGTGTCTGCCATGATACCTGTCTAACTCTCATATCATTTTTTGCTTGCTTCCAACTGTTTCTCCAATCCCCTCTCGATGTAATAGTGCCACCAAAATGGACGATTTCACCGAGTGACATTGAGGCCGTCTCGGGCCAAAACTTAATCATCGATTGCCAAGCACACGGCTATCCTAGTCCGCGTATATGGTACGTAAAGTAGCCTCGCTGCAAATGTTACTCCTCTCAGCGCCCTTAATCCTTGGACATTACTCTCAAACAAATGCGTTACTTTTTGTTTTGTACTTATACCTTTAATATTTGCAGTGCTGTTGGCACGTAAATCCGTGTACTCAAAACACTACTATCAAGGCACACAAGCAGCCTCTTGAGTGCCACGATTTATTTCTTTCAAACCAATTCGCGTTCGGTTTGGGGCCAATTTACGTGCACTTTTTAACACTCATCCCTATCGTTCTCCCTTCATTTTCAATTTTACTCGCACTTGGTGTATGAATACAACCAGGTGGGAGATAGGGCTCTCTAACAGTGGCAGCAATCCAGGTTCCGCTAGTGACCTAGTGACACAAGGCATCCATTTAAACTTGGCCAATGTGACTGGACAGACAAATAATGGCCTTATTCGCACTTCACGGGCTTCGCAAAACGTTGGCTCGCCTGCCGAGCAAATCAAATCTGATGTCTCGCGCTTGAGCCTCAAAAATGGATTTAATGTTCAGCAAGGACTGGACAACGACCGCGCTCTTACAATAACGAGACAGCATCGCTCTGACGAATCATCGGTCATGTCGGCAAATTCTCCGGTGACATCCTCAGTCAATTCGAAATCCCGACGTCGCAAGCACAAACTTCAGTCAGTTGATAGATCTGTGCTCCATGCAACAGCGCCAAATAGCTACCGCCCAATCATAAGTAATTCGCATATCCACACACTCGAAAATGCAAGTCTTGTGATTAGAGATGTGAGCAAAGCCGATCAGGGTTATTATTTGTGTCAGGCGGCCAACAATTTTGGCTCACTAAGTGCTTTGATCAAGCTCACCGTCAATGGTAGGTTTAACTAACGACTCTTAAATGTATTGTAGACTGTTGAGTGTGTTTATCATCCTTATAAATATCATCTTTGATTTGTATATCCATCGAACAGTGGCAGCTCATTTTACGACTAAATTCGTCACACGATACGTGAAATTGGGAGATTCATTCGAGCTTGATTGTGACCCACACGGCGAGAGACCCATCGAGATTATCTGGTTCAAGAAACCAGCCAATCAGTGGAGCTCCGAAACAACCGGAACTAACATCAATGACGACGGTGGACAGTTGCTATCGCCAACATCGCAATGGTTGCCGCAAAAGTACACACCGAATCAGCGCACCGAGCGTTTGATGTTAGCCTTCATAGGTCAATCGGAGACCACAAATTCAATAGATGGTTCAATTTTAGCTCCAACATCAGATAACTTTGATCAAGATAACGAAGATGGCGACGACGACATAAACATTGACAACGCTGGCGATGGAGATGACATGCCCGATCGCGCTAGCGAAGCGGCTCGATTACGTGTGCAGCACGCGACACGGCACGACTCTGCCGAATACACGTGCTTGGCCACCAATCGTTACGGCTCAGACGAATTGCTGATCAAAGTATTTGTGCAAGAGGCGCCCGCACGCGTGGAATATGTGAACGCCGTACGAATCGACAATCGGCAAGCGACCATCGCATGGAAGGCACCGTTCGACGGCAACAGCCCCCTCACTGGTTACACTATCGATTGGCGTCCCGTCACTAGCGTCCGAGAGCCGTCAGCAGGTGGCGTTAATAGTGGCGTAGCCCAGCCAACAGGGGGAGTGTTACGCTTGCCTAGCGTTCAAACGATGGCAACTATCAGCGGCTTGCAACCGATGACAACTTATGAGGTTCGTGTCAAGGCGTCTAACAAATTTGGCCAGTCCAGCGGAGCAGATCACAGTGCGCCGCTGGTGATTACCACCATAGAGGAAGCACCTACCGCTCCGCCAAGCAACATTGAAGTGAAAGCGCTGTCATCGAGCAGTCTCTTGATATCGTGGCTGGCACCACCGTTGACGCCAATATTTCGCCAAACAACGGCACCAGCTGGCGGCGATCAACAGTCCACCGCCGCGGCTGCCAGCGTCGGCGGCTATCGTGGAGCTCAAGTGAAAGGCTACTATTTGGGCTACAAGGTCGCCGACTCACATGCAAACGAGTCGTTTGTGTTCAAGACCATAGATGCTAGCGTCAACGATCCCAATAGATCTGTGCTAGAGTCAAACTTACAAGATTCAAAAGATAACGAGAACAAGATTCGGGTGAAGATTACTGATCTGAAACGAGCCACCAAATACATTATTACAGTGCAGGCGTTCAATTCTGCTGGCCCTGGCCCTCAATCTGATACAATTGTCGGTGAGACTCTTGAAAATGATCCGCCGCCCGCGCCCCAGTTGCATCTTGGGCAAACAACGTTCAGTTCACTTGAGCTTGTTTGGACATTTGCTGATTCTGTTGCGTCAATGTCGAGCTCAACTCTAGACTCTCTGTTACCTATCAGTGTTCCAGACAACTTGGCACCGCTGAGCGTCCCAATCGACGGTTATCATGTTTATTATCGTTCGCAGCGCGATACTCAATGGCACGAGCGGCATGTGCTGGCTAACTCCGTGCATCCGGCCGCTGTCAATCACTCGAGCCGCAACGATCGCGATCGTTTCGCGACGACAACGAGTGGTATCACTAGTACCAACACGCTCACTCAGGCGATCTCGTACTCAATGCGTTGGCAAGCTCGATATACGATTGACAATTTGCGTTGCGGAACCGCTTATCATGCTTATGTGATAGGTTATAATTCAATGGGCAAAGGCCAGGAGAGTCAAATATTGCAAGCCAAGACGCGCGGTGCGCCTCCTATAGCTCCAAGGAAGCAAGACTTTCTCGTTGTCAATATTACACGAGTTTATGCAAGTTTAGACGCTTGGATGGACGCTGGATGCCCAATTGTCAATTTTGAAATTAAATATCGAATGTTGAATAAGGTGGCTGGCCGCCAAGAGAACGGCGGAGGCGGCGACAAGGACGAACCGTCGTGGCTTGTGCTGTCCAGCGCACTATCGCCCGAACAAAAGATGATTGAAATGCGAGATTTAAGTCCAGAAACTTGGTATTCTATCATTGTGGTTGCAACGAATGAGGCCGGAATCACTGAAGCACAATATTCATTCACAACTCTCGACAAATTTGGCAACGTACCAATAGCCGCTAGCAATGTATCGGGTACAACTCAATTGGCATCGTCACAATTTTCTGCAAGTGGCTCGTGGCCAATTGTTGGCACTCTATCGTATCATACGATGACAATGGTGACGTTACCAATGCTGACTATTATTGTAATACTGTCGATCGTAATCTCAGGCACATGGATTCTGGTGCGCCGCCATGCGCAGTCCAGTAACAACAATTGCCATCAATTGTCCGCAACAACTATGTCCACAGTATCGTCATCATCGTCTCCGGCCACTACCATGGCCGGCAGTGGCATCAACAAGGGCCACGTGACGTCACTGGAATCGTCGACCTCAAGCTCAAACGGTGGTGGTTCATCGAGTCAATGTACTGCTGACACTGATCGAGCTATTTACAGCAATCATTTTCATCAGCAGCAGCTCATAAATGCTGGATCACCAACAACCAATTCACGTTTGGTTCAAACTCTTAAACCTAATCTCTATCTAGGCCACGATCAGACATGTCCTCGCGAATGTCAGCAGCAATTCTACCGCTCAGGTGCTTTGCCACTGGCAATGTTAAGTAGAAAGTCTGCGACAATTAATTTGAATGGCCATCATCAGCAGCAACAAAGACGTTTGACGCCCCCAATAACAGGTGTAGATTTGTCCATGGTTTCGTCCCAACAGCAGCCTCACTCGCTAATGAATAACGAGCCACATGCCATCAACATGTGCCACATAGCCGCCCACAAATCCGGCGCTCAAGTGTCTTCGTGTTTGTTGTCACCTGCAAATTATCACATAGCCGGAAAAGTTGCCGGAGCCAACGGTGGCTCGACTGATGGTGGTTACCAATTGAACGGCACAAACGACGATTCACACCTGTCACCTTCGCTCGCCGATTACACCGTGCCTAATGTACATTTGACACTGCCGCGAATGAATCAAGATAATAACGCCGTATGTTCCGCCGATATTCAGCAACAACAGCAGCAATATCAACAACAGGAACAACTCGACACTCAAAATTCGTGCCAATCGTCTGCTGCTTATCTCGGTTTTGAGCTTGATCTCGGTGTCAATTATCAGGCCCACCAATCGCCCAATAGTTCGTACGTCATTGCGCAACAACAGCAACAAAACTGTGGCATCAACATAAACAATTCTAGTATTCATGACAACAATAACAATAATGTCATGACAAACGCGCACAATAATCTTAGCACATCAGACAATAAAGAGGACACGCTCAAGCGTAACAACACGACCAATCATAACGATTATGCCTTACCGTTTCCACCTAAATGGGTGTAAACTATCAGTAATTGTTATACATGTTTTTACACTTTTTTGCAATAAAATGATATTTGAAAGTTGTCAATCAGCGTTCAGTTGTTTGTATTCAATCATTCCGTACCGGACGAGTAAGCTTGATGCGCAAGTATTGGACGAATGTTATCATTCCATTTTTGTTTTCGCACTGCCTATGACAGTCAGATCGATATTCACATGAGCATGAGCTATACACTATGGCACTCCTTTCTTGTAAAATGAAGTCGCCACACAGCACATTAGTTAAATCAACATTGCACTCTTTTTACCTGGCGAGGGCTTATCTATCTTTGCTCAGTCATTCAGGCAGAAAAATGTGCAACAGAGAAAAGCCCACGCAAAGCTCGAAATGTAAAACTAGCTATCGGAGTACTGGATAATGCAAGAATGATCTATGGTACTTGGACACAGTTACCGATACAAGTTTTGCTTTCCGATTGCAAGTTTACAGTGTAACACAGTGCACAGTGCACGGTGTCAGGTTGAATAGATCCATCCTGCAGTTCACCAGTCAGATGCTCAATCGATTAACACTGTTAATGCTCTGAAGAAATCGACATTTCCGAATCAATAAGTCTCGAAAAATAGAACCATCTATCCATTCGGCGCATTTTCATTGTTACATCACACATACGTACACCACACTACAATAAGCTTCGTCATTTCGAAATGTGCGCGACAGCGCGCGCAAGCACATTCTTTCATTACGATTCATTCACCCCCAAAGCTACCACCACAATTGGCATCGAGCGATTATCGAGTTGACTGACACAACAAACAACAGGGCTTGCGAGAGCGACACAGACGAGCAAACAAGAAGGCAACCTCTCTCCCTTCTGGTGGTGTCACCCGAAGAGACACCATGAATTATTCAAATGCAGACGCTGCACAAGTGGACGACCAAATACTCAACAATCGTATCGACAGACCACTGGATGAGCTCATATTTAAAGAGGAACTGAAGCACTTGCTTAAGCAACGGGACCAATTGAAGGCATTGATAAGGCGCAACTTTCTGCCTGTCAATCATCGATTACGTAGTGAATTATGGCAAATGCTGATTGATTCCAACAATGCGCCCGGTATCTATTTACCATTGTCATGCTCATCGTACGTGAATCCTGACGAACCGATGGGTGGTCCCATTGGACGCTTGCCAACATTCGTCGATTCAACACTGTTAAGATTCTTTTATTTATCATCAACCGGACGCAATTGCGCCGAGCGAATATTGTGGGCCTTGGGAGAATCACATCCGCACATTACCTTTGCGCCGCTCCTCTATCCAATTGTGGCAATATTTTTACATTATTATGATCAAGAAAACGCTTATCGATGCGTGTGTCAATTGTTGGAACAGAACAATCGCGCCTCTATCGATCATTCTTATAAGCGTATACTGATGCCGACGACACGATTAGATCATGTGAAAGACATATTGTTATTGATAAAATTATGCACAAATTGTGGTATTCTATCACGCTTTCTTATGCGAGATCTCACACGTGACGAACGACGTTACATGGCTATGATTGATTCCAATCAAGGACAAGTGCCATCGTCGACAAACAGCAATGGCAGCCCCAACAACAATGGTGATAATAGCAACAATAACAATGCCAATGTATTACGCTTCGATACTCCATTCATGGATTGGTATAAATGGATCTTTTTGGCGTTGCCATTTGCATATTGTGTACGTATCATGGATTGTTGGCTTGTCGAAGGTCAAAAGTTATTGTTTAGAATAGCGTTAGCACTGTTGGATCGATACCGACGCTCATCTCCTAACGGCCTGGACGCTGATAAAATGTTCGAATTTTGTTCGAATTTGGATGCAACGTTGGGCCCACGTGGCGGTGTCGAGCAACTAATCAAAGAAGCGTGCGCCTTCAAAGGTGTATCGATCTCTAAGATAGTGAAAGCTAACCCAACAGCCCGACGGCGTGCATCGATTATCATTGAATCGTCGATGCAGCGCTTACATGATGCTCACAGAGACAAGGACAACCCCTACAGAGCCATGATGTCTGACCTCATGATGGATCAAGTGAATCAATGCAACTGTGTTCAATTTTTGTCACTCATTACGGGCGGTCAGAGACGTCATAATCCATTGCACAATCATAATCCGCCTAATGATGTACTAGCACAGATCGTGATAAGTTCGCGAATTGCGCCACGCTCATTCAAATCGTACATCATCAAAGATTACACATTGTTAGATAACCTATGGCAATATTTACCTGAACGAGCCGCTGTCAAGGTGGCCAAGATGGTTTTCAACTCAAACATAGATGGCACGTCATTACAGACATTCTTTGTTAGAGCCGATCCTTATGAAGAGACCATTATATTTATACGTAATTCGGTCGGCGAAGTGTTTGGTGCTTTTTGCTCGGCCTCATGGTCGTTGCGCAACGAGCACCATCACAACGATACGCGTTATTTCGGTAACGGTGACACATTCCTATTCACTCTTAAACCTAGATTTAACGTCTACAGATGGGTGGGCAAATCTGGCCCAATCGATGCACACGGATCTATATCTCAGCAATTATTCATGAGCGCCACTAGCCACGAACTCATAGTGGGCAGTGGCAACGGAAGTTTCGGACTTTGGCTAGATGCTGATCTCACACGCGGCAAAACAGACCACTGCAAAACATTCGACAACGAACCTCTATGTGTCGACAAAGATTTCACTTGCAGTGATGTCGAGTTGCTGGCGTTCACGTAATGCTAGACCACCATTAATGCTAGAAGAATTAACTTTGATATTAACTCTGAGAACAAGTTTACTGCAAGTCGTTGATAAGTTTAACGATGTTACACGTGCAAATAATAGTAATTATAATTTTATTTATTTCGTTAATTGTTTAGTTAACCCATATCATACGAGTTTTTTTGCTTCGAAGAAACGCTTCAAATGCGTACTTTGCCACACAGCAAGTGCGGATACAACAGCCAACTGCAAAATTGACCAATAAAATACACGATTGCTTGTACTCTCTGACGTTGCCCTGAACATTTCTTCGCGATATCGTTGGTAATTTAATTCTTTGACTGTCTGCTCAACCTGGTCTTGTAGTTGTCGTATTCTTAATTGCAACTGTGTGTATTTTTCTGTCTCGGCGACCTTAGAATAGTCCACGGCATGCTCACCGACACGAATATCAAAATGTACACGCAATTGTCCGCCGGCAAACCATTTAGTAGAGTTACTATTGATACAAATAACGTGTTCTCCGGGTTTGTGAGAAGTTAATGCTACTTTGCCTTCGGCCTGGTATACTTTGGTCAGAATAACTTTGTCTTCTGGATCTCTTATATCGACGTGCATTGCTAGGCCCGGTGCAGTTTGCATGAAGCCTCCGGTAACGGGATCATGCAGTTGAAGTTTGTAATTGATGATTAACAAAGTTTCGTCCGGTATTTCCTCGATGAAGCAACGTTTCTCTGTTTCACCAATGTGGAAATACAAAGATTCACATAATTGAGGTCCGAAGAGGGTGACAATAATAAGGCCAAATAGTAGAGATAGAATGTAAAACTTGTCCATTTTTTGAGATTTTTCTTTCGGAATCAGTAGGAATATTTATTATTATGCTTCACTTAAATACAACATCGATTGACGACAACTGGATGTTTGAGAATTTGGCTGTGTCTTATCATGCCCCAGTCATGAAGATGTTTATTCTTCAGTGAATAATAAATAAAATGATGATAATAATAACAATAATTATTGCCAGGTGATTGTTATACCATGCCACTACAGGCCGCTGACGGACACGTCAGTTTCACCGCGAACATACGCCTGGCTGTGGCATGTGGCGCATGCGTATTGTCCACTGATAATCTGGGCGCATCATTTAAAAATATCTTTTGAAAAGTGCGCATTATGTCCGAGCATGCGTAGAGGAAGCCTCAAATGTCCTCGGAGCGCGCGATTGCCATGACGCGCGGTATTGATCAATGCAGTAGCGTCAATAATGCTATAGACGTAGCGTACACAAGCGTCGGTTGAAAAGCCTACACCCTGTAAACGACCGTTGCTCACGACTCGATATTGGAGGGAATTAAAAAATTGTTTATTATTATAATATCATTTGAAGACATTACAGCTATCATCAACAATGCCAAACGACGTGGATGCTTTAGACGCGGATGCAGCCTCGCGCCAGGAGAAAAGTCTCGGCTTGTTAACAACTCGTTTTGTCACATTCCTTCAAGAGTCAAATGAAGGCATATTAGATCTCAAGACGGCCGCCGAACAGCTTAACGTTAGACAAAAGCGACGTATCTATGATATAACAAATGTCTTAGAAGGCATTGGACTGATTGAGAAAAGATCGAAAAATTCGATCCAATGGCTTGGTGCCGGGCCTGGGTGCAACACGCGCGAAATCAACGAAAAGCTCGCTGAGCTTAAGAACGAAATCAGAACTTTGCGACGAAAGGAGAGCGAAATCGAGCAAACATATCGATGGTGTAGGCAATCTGTGTTCAATTTGACCGACGACACCGACAACAAAAGGTATGCTTACATCGAGCACAAAGAATTGCTCGAATTATTTCAAGACGAGACCATTTTTGTAATTCAGGCACCAGTCGGTACTGAATTAGAGGTACCAATACCCAGCGATTCGAGCACTAGCAGCAGAAATCAAATGCACCTTAAATCAAACAACGGACCCATCAATGTGATGCTGGTAAATGATGAGCCAGATGTCGATAATGACATCTGGCCTCTAAGACAATTGACACCACCACCGAGCGAGAAAGACTTCGTATTTGGTCTAGGCCCACAGGAGGGTCTGCTTGAGTTATTTACTGATTGAAATTTAATAAAGAAATTACATTATAATCAGGCCTTGAAAAGGCCCTCACCCTCGAGGTGCTTGATAGCCTCAAAGATTGAGTCCAAGTTTTGGCGGGACGCCGCTTGCTGCGGTTTCTCACCTTGCTCTATAACGATTACATTCTCGGTTATAAATGATACGTCCAATGGTAAAGCTATCGCAGCTTTACCGGGTAAGCTTTCGCTATTGGTGGTGATGGTTGTTGTGGTGGCGTCGGCGGCGTCGGTTGTCCTGCTACCACTGTTACTAGTTGTTGTGGTGGCGGCGTCGGAGGAGGCGGCGGCGGTTGTGCTGCTACCACTGTTACTAGTTGTTGTGGTGGTGGTGCTGTTATTGTTGTTATTATTATTTGTGTTGCTGCTGCTGTCATTGGTGATTTCGACCTTAACTTTTTGTTGTGTTGCTGTTGCAGCTGTTGTCGTTGTTGTTGTTGTTGCAACAGCTGACGACGTGACAATACCAGGCGAGACGGCATGTGACGATATTGACGATGCTGAAGTAGCCGAATTTGATCTGAACTTTTTGACAGTGGGCACGTACAACGTGGGTGCTGTTTCAACCAATTCTTCCTCAGTCAGCGTTTGCAATGCAACCGTAGCAGGTGCACCATTTTTGATTGACGTTAGTACGCGTTTGAAATGTAAATTCTGCTCAAATAAACGTGCTTTCTCTTGCTCAATCTGTTGTATTAAATCAGCAGCATGCTGTAATATGGCCGCCTTGCTTAGCTTTTCGCCATCCGTATGGGGTAATAGAGAACGTAACGATTGAAATCCAGAATTTATACTTTGCATTCGTCGTCGCTCGTTGCTGTTGGCAATCTCACGACGAAGACGCTTCTCTTGGTCCATGCCTTGGTTGCTCATGATGTTTTACGCTATGGTAACACACAACTTGTAATTGTGTGTCTAATGCTTCACATCCACGTAAAATAGTTATTTGAAACACGCGATTGACCGAAGAGCTTCTAAATGCGCCGTGGATAAATAAATGTTCATATACGTGATGGAAAACATTGGATGCGAGATGATCTTGCCAGGGTAACGCGAATCACATAATTCGTGATCAATTTATTCTGGCGAAGTTGCGAATTTTTAGTGCTCATGCGCAAAAAATAACCGCGCAAATCGAAAGCAGGCGCGTTAGTCCTGCTGTTCGCCGCAGCTTGCAGTTGTAGTTTTTAATTTCACTGCTGTTTTGCTCGGTAACACCCAAAGTGATGGTGCCTGTACTACTGCCGTTGGTGTTGGTGTTGGAGCATCGTGCGCGCTGATGAACACAGCGTACGATGATCGTGCTTTTGCACGTCTAGAGTGTGTTAGGCGTCGTGCTGGCTTCTGTCAGCTGCTGCGAGCGCAGAGCGCCGGGAAAATGCTCATGCTCAACCAACGCCACACAACACAGCACAAAACATCACGAGCCCAGCTTGCGCAGGACCTGGAGAACAGCGCTCTCTACCACACTTACTACGCAGTAGATGGGATGCGTGTCCCAATGCAATGCTGTGCTGCTGCCTGTAGAAGTGCGTGATGTGTCTCGTGCGCGCGTGTATAAGCCGATTCTTTTACTGACCACTCGATTGAATACACGACGGACAAGATTCAATCATTCAATTCACAATATATATAAAGTTCTCTCTCGCTCGTGATGACAATAGACAATGGGCTTCTGTAAATATTAATTCTGAAACATGTATGATGAGTTTGTATGAAGGACATGACTAGGTTTGAACAACGAAAACACGTTTCACTCTTACTCACTCTCAAATCACCAATTCATTGTTGTCACAATGTGGCGATGACCATTTTAATCGATCTGTTCACATTAAGAGTGCAATTTTGTTGTGAGTGAGTGTCTCGAAAGACCTTTACTACCTGAAGGTGGTAGATTTCTTAAATATTGAAAGATTACAATTGGAGAAAGATTACTTTTCAACGCCCTCTATTGAATTTGTCAGAATAATTCTTGCGACCTACAGCGCAGCTCGAACTTGATTCAGCTCATATCATCGCATATGCACATGCAAATGCTATATCAATATTTGTTGTTCGTCTGCTGCAATGTTGGTGTATGAGCTGCTACAGTACGTGTTGATGGAACGATTGCAGCCAACAAGCTGAATAGCAAGCATACGTACTGCTTACGGTGAGCAGCTTAGACGACCTTGCTCGTCATCGAATCTGGTTGTAGCCTGATAACCGCAGCCCACTAATACAAACGTATTGTCTAGCAATCGAGCTGCAACCGCGATAATTGTCGCATCAAGTGGTAATATGGCAACCAGATCGCACGCGTTGTTGTTATTGTTGTTGTCGTGTTGTGTTGTGCTGGCACTTGATGAGACACTGATCGTGTCGTTTGCACCCGGACACTGTGGGCTGCTTCGTGATTAGTCGCTCGAATCGTTAGGCTTAAGTGCTGCCAACTTTCAGGCGCCAACAATGTTCAGTGAGCAATTCGAATCGGAATGGTGCGAGTGCCAACTTGATGATGCCTGAATCTCATCGATGTACCGTCGACTTGCACATTGACAGTACCGATTGCAACAAACACATATCATTTGACAACTCAAGTAAGACTTGTTATTTATCAAGTGACCTTACAGAGAGGAGGACAATCTCACATCAATTAAACATGAAAGTTACAACATTTTTATCATGCGTCGCGCTAACGTTATGCGCGGTCTATGCAGTCGTTAGCAGTCAAAAATTAGAAGGGCAATCCGTCACACCTTTTCCTAACACTCCTAACACAATCAAGCTCAATCAGAATCGTGTCAATCCAGACAACGGCGAGTACGATGAAGAATGTTTTGAAGATTGTACAAAGTCTTGCAAACCAGAGAGTCGAAGAATAACCTGCTGGGCGAGGTGTACGGCCAAGTGTCTTAGGTAGCACATTCTTTGAATGTCTCAATCGAAACACAAAATCGAATTTTAGTGAAAATAATTTCACTTCACCTATTACAAGTTCACACAATGTTTATTCAATTCAACTCATGTGAAATCCTACATAACAGTTGCAGCCACAGAGGCTAACAAAATTTCAATTAATCATAATTGAAATCATCAACACAGGTCAATATGATTGGCAGGAATATCAATGCAAGAAGCTAGCACATCAGATTCGAGGCAAGAGTGAAAGGTGCCCATTTTCGATACTACTCCCCCATCTAGACTATCAGAATACATTCCGCCAATAACTTCACTTCCTCTCGCGACAAAGATTACGAAGACAATAAGATCTTAACATTCCGCTAATTGGATACAAGGTTCATTTATTTTTATGACAATAACACTCACTTCATTGGTACGAAGATACATTTTTTCGTACGGTCATCTGCGCAAATCGAGCACAAACACTGTACCATCGGCAGCCGATGCGCCAACTTTGTCGCCGCGCGAATTCCAGCATACCTCAAATATTCCTGCCGTTCCGATGTAACTGTTTGTTAAATGGCCAGTTTCTGTTGACCATATGTGGACGCACTTGTCAAACGAGCCGCTGGCTAAATACTTTCCGTCTGGGCTAAATGCAACACTGTAGACTGGTTCTGTGTGCCTAGTCAATGTATACAGGCATCTACCGTGTTCAACTTCCCACAACCTCACGGTGGAGTCGAACGAGGCGCTGGCCAATACTAAATTTCTGTTCGGATTATTTGTACCCGGACCAGTTGGACTCCACTTAATCGTATAAATCTCCTTTAGGTGTGCCCTCAAATCATGTACACAATTATCCTGTTTAGAGCTCCAAATTTTTAAGCTCATATCATCACTACATGATGCCAACAAGCTACCTGACGGGTCCCATTTAATTGCGTTCACTTCATTTGTGTGTCCTTGAAATGTTTTTACTGGTCTATCTTGGCCTAATTTACAGATGTGTATACACATGTCGGTGGAGCATGATGCAAAACTATTGTTAGATTGCCAATCTACATCTAATGCTGGGGCAGTATGAAAGCTGAATTGTTGGTGCGCTTCACCAGTGGCCGAATCCCAAATAATGGTCGTCTTATCAACGCCGGCGCTCAATATATAATTGCCACGTTTGTTCCATTTGAGAGCAAATATTGGACCTTTGTGTTGACCCAGCGTTGATACTAGTCGACCTTCGCTGGACCAAATTCGAGCATAGCCATCGTACGAACCGGTGGCTAATTGGGTACCGCTTGAGTTCCAATCTAATGAGGTAACATCTTTGTTTGAAGGCACTGTAACACCGGCTTGCTGAATGCAATGTCTTAGTGTCAGGTGAGAGCTGTTAGGCTGGCTTAGATTCCATATGCGCGCTGTTGAGTCGCCTGAACCTGACGCCAACAAATCGTTAACTGGGTTCCAAGCACAAATAAACACTTCCGACTCGTGCCCCTGCAAAACTGTAGCACGATCATTGCTGATTAAAATATGTTCGATGCCTGCCACATCGATTGGGGCACTACCGCTGCTAGTGCCGCCGTTACCCGCGGATGCGTTACTGGTACCGGTGTTGTTGTTGCGATTGATACCACTTGAAGCATTGGCGGCAGAGTCTAAGTCATTTCGGGCACCACTATTGTTGATGTTAGTAGTTGCGTTATTGGTGCTACTATTGTTGTTGCTACTATTGTTGATATTATTGTTGGTAATGTTGTTGGCGTTGTCAATATTGTTACTCTCGACTTTCACTTGCTGTTGCCTCGCAGCAGCAATCTCAGGCAAAACTGTTGCACGATCGCTAGCGATTAAAATGTGTTCCATACCTGACACGTCCATCGGTGGACCACCGCTGCCAACACCGCCATTACCTGCGGTTGCGTTGCCGGCACCAGCGTTGTTGTTGTTACGATTATTATTATTAGCGCTTGAGGCATTAACGGTGGAGTCAGTGTCAGCTCGGGCGCCACTATTGACGATACTAGCAGATGTGTTGTTGGTGTTACTAGCATTGTTGCTACTGTTGTTGATATTATTGTTGGTAATGTTGTTGGTGTTGTCAATGTTGTTAGTTTCAGCTTTAACTTGCTGTTGTCTTGTAGCAACAATGTCAGGCATAACGGCATCAATCAAAGATAATGATTCGGTATAGCGCTCACTACCATCCTCGCCAACACTAATTTCGGCCTCTGTATACTGTAGACCTTTCTGAATAATATTGAGCAAAGCGGCCGGGGGTATGGTGGATCCATTGATGTTGCTTTGGGCTATGTGCGATTCCACACCGAACGTATACGCCGAATGTGTGAATCCTGATTCTTGTAGATACCTGTATACAAGAAAATTGACCTCGTCACTGGTGAAGCTCATGGCGGCAATATATTAGTTATTAGTTATTCGTTCGCATGGACACAATTTTTCTGGTTACGGGACACAAATATAGACCAAAACTTTGTAAACGCGTGCGATTATGGTTATTGTGGTAGACGGTAGAAAAATAATGATAATAATAATAATAATAAATAAATGATGGAAACATTTGACGATAATGATTATGATTATGACTCATGAGTTTACTGGGCTGGTTAGTTGGTCTTGTCCGTGGAATGCAAACACTCTGTCAGTAACACAGCACATATGGGTTTGCTGGCAATTTTGGGAATTTTTCAATGCGCATGCGTCGAAAATTGAGCGCCATGTTCGAGAATGGGCGCTCGAAAAATGACGCAAGGTCATCGAGAAATTTCACAGAAACTTTCCATCTGGATATCGTGTATTTTTAGTCCAATAAACCCATGATAGAAGGATCATAAAATTTATATATAGTCATATCATAACACATGATCTATGAATTGACATAACTTGTAATTTTCTATCTGATTGAAAACATTGAGGATGAGAGTCGGCTAGTATGTAATTTTATAAATATCGATTCGGGTGTGTCGAATAAAATTGATAGATTGTACTATATTGAGGAGTCATCACAAACATACGATGCCAATGATTTATTACGAATTCTTTGGAACAAAACATGCTGCGGTGTTGCTGTTATGATACACTTTAGACAAGAAATTGAACTATACAGTGTTGCATACTGTTATTGCTGGTTGGTCGTTAGTCAGGCCAGATGGGTTAGAGGGTCGATCGGCCTTGATAGTTACCTGACAAAGATGAGGTCAAAGTTGGCGAGAATAAACTCTGTGAAATAATTAATGCTTGATATGGATGTCAGTGACGCGTACCGATCTTTCGACCACAAGAGATTGGGCCCGAACACGATGGCCAAATTGCTAGCGGTCATCTTGTTCATATCTTTTCGATCCATAATTTTGACCAGAAATTCAAATATAAACTTGAGCAAGGTGTAATTGTCACGCGGTAATTGATGCAAAATGATCCGCTGTGCCAGTGACAATTGTCGACGTTGATTGTAAGTGTTCGATGTATGAAGATCTCGAGACGATGAAGCCACACCGACAATGGACGAGCGTGCCGACGATGAGCTCGAAGATGAGCCTCGTTTGTGACGCTGCAGATTCGTTAGTGATTGCCTATCAGCTTGGTTTGTGTCGGTGGGTTGTGTATCATTTTTGTTATTCTCTAACTTGCTGCTTCCAGCATTTTTCTCGGCCTCTGAAGCAGATGCCATCGAGGATGTCACATAGGGCTCATGAAGCGCATTGTGTGAACCACATGGCGAATGAGACGCTGACTTGCATTTAGGCACTATGTGATCCGTGTGATCATCATCATGTGTTCCTCGAGATTTGAATTCAAGTATCTCGTGATACAGGCCAAACGTTAATAGAGGCTCTTCAAGTTCACGTAGAAAAGTTTTGAGTATGACAGCGGCCACGTGCACCGCTTGCTCGCCGTACTCGTGGAAACGAATTTCGTCTCCCGAATTGAAAAGCTCTTGTACGTCCTTTACGGTTTTCATATTGGCCGAGCGCCTGAATAAACCCTCTGTTTGCATGTACGCCTCGTTGCTGCTGAGAAAATCGATGATGTGACGAACGACGCGCGGTATAACATCTCCATTGTTGTGCTCTTTGATGAATTTAAGCGATACACGGAATTGTTGGGAATCCAATCGTCTATGCCAAGTGGACGACGCTGCTTCAGCATCGCATGCATCAGGTTGAAAGGCCGGATTTTCGTACATGCCGATTATTGTTGTTGACGTCGTTGATGGTGTCCATTGTTGTCATGGCATGTGTGTTTGTGTGTGCATGTTAATGTCAGATCATCAAGTGAGCAAGTGGCATGACGATGAATAATATATATTAAAGAAGAGAATATAAAAACGCAACAAAAGAAACAAGCTGTGGTCAGTCTGTATGCTGCTGTAGATTGATAGTACTAATGAACGAAACAACGATCTTTGTATGAGTCGAACTCTATTATAACATTGTGTAATATAAAGTTCTTGGCTAAGGTTATTATTATGCACAAAAAGTCATCACAAACGCATAGAGAATAATAGATAGACAAATATTTGCTAGCCAGCGAACACATTATGTCGTCGCCTGGATGGTTGAATTCGGTTCTAATTCAACACTTGCTTTAGAAATTATAGCAATGCATTTCAATGACCAAGACAACTTTAGACACATTTCAATGAAGCCGCAAAGGTGCAAAATCACATTCACAACTAGAGCACACTAGCCATACAAGAGTCTGCATATCTGTTGCTCTCATCGCATTGTATGCCGCTTTCCACACATACATTTTCTACACTGGTAGATGATCCCTTGGCAGCGTTAGACTGCTGTAAGTGGACTGTTAATCAGCATAGGTCATTATCATTTATCGACATAGACATAGAGTAAGTAACAATTGTAATGTGACTGTGATTTTCCAGTATGTACTCCAAAGAATGCTGATATATTTGTTGTTTTGTTGTTATACTAAAGACAATAATAATGTATCATCTTTCGTTAATTGTCTGTAACAAAACTTAAAGCTGAGCTTCGAAGAAGCCTTTCTAGCTAGGATCAGCAACAAGCATGGATTTTGTTCGTGAATTCAAACAATATCTAAACACAAAGTGGTTGGTCTAATAGAAGATCGAGTTGCTGTTGCCGTTAATGATTGTTTCTCTGATGAGATTTAAAACATTCCCACAGTAAAACAGCAACAATAGCAATAGTAGTAGCAACAACAACAACATATAAACCGACAAAACTTGTTGCCCTCTGCTCTCTGTGGAACAAAAGTAAATCACCTGACACAAATTCATTGAGCCAGTTGATTCACGACTGAACGTGTGTTCGTTTCCGGCCACACTTGTGCGATAGGCGATTTCGGTAACGATAAGTCTGTCTGTTTGTCTGTTTCTCTTTGTTGCTAAACTGTTAATCTGCTTGAATACTTGATTTTAATATTGCAGTTTTAGAACAGATCTACTTACGTTGAATGGCTGGCTTGCTATATAGCCAGCTAGATTTGCGCTGAGCGCTGTCTACGATGCGCTTATCGTGTCTGGTGGTATTGGTAGAGATTGTTGTTTGCGTTGTTGTAGATGGAGAAGTGATGGATGATGGCGCCAAATTGGCCGACCAGGTGTGTTTGAACATGACAAGACAGGGTTTATATCGGCATTGGTCAATTTCGTGTGATGTTAACAGAGATTAGTATTAAAGTGAAAACAGTTGATTAGTTGGTGAAGTTGAAGTGACTGGTGCTGGCGGTACGTTATGATTTCATCTAACTGAACGTTTGACTGCTCTTCCAAATGTTTGACTAAGCATCAAATATGCTTATGTGTATATGTTTCATGTGTTTAACTGTGTGTCAAGGGGGGGGGGGAAGAATAGTAGGACAGTTGATTGGTTGCCTAACCGAATGATTAACTAACTCGGCAGTAACTGAATGAAGTCAATGTTGACAGAATGCGAAAACCGGCGGAATTCATTACGAATCACGCCGCCAACTGTTTATGATTGGCGTCAATCAAATTCAGTGGCTTGCTCAGTGTGTTGGTTGCTAGTGGTGACTAGTGTGGTGTGGTTTGGTTTGATAGAAGCCAAAAACAACAACCACGACAAAGCTTGTGCCAACATTGACATTGACACAGTTGGTGTGGGTGCTCATGATTTGTATTCGGTGTTGCTGCTGTTGCATACACAGTGACCTCAAACTTGAACTGAACGCCAAATATCAGTCATGTATCAGACAAGCTCGCGAAAGTGTGCAGTCGTTATGACAAGTTGAGAATTCCAATCTGGAACGAACATCGCCGCCGTCTTTCTTGCTCTATGCCGAGCGAATGATGTGTTGCGATCCGATCGAGTCGATCAAAGTTTGAACTAAAGCTTTGATTATATCAAAGTTAGAGTGATTGAATTACTCTCTACGTAATAATATTAAGCTGGCACAATGAAGTCTTATTAGACGTGTTAGTCAGTTGGCTCGAAAATCGATAGTCACGATTAGCGCCAGTGCTGACCCTCACACTTGTTGTTCTTGCACATTTCAGCATTTTACTCGCTCAAACAATAGTAACATTGACTAACGTTGTAACTTACCAACAGCCTTAACAACTTTTTCAAACTTTTCGGCCGCTTTCACTTGGCTGAGTGCCGTTTTCATACGAACACTTTGTTACAAACGTCGTCATGGCATCGATTGGCAGATAAAGAAAGAAATAACAACGACGCTGTGAAAGAAAAAAACACTCTATATGAATTGATTTTCATTCACGTTCAACTGTGAGTCGCTGATTTTTGTCGCTCGCAACAGAACGAAAGAGCGCAAAAGCGCACAAACACACATACACAAACTTGTTGATTGACACCAAGCCAGGAAATGTGTCCACCACCTGTATACAGCATTCAGTCTAAGGCAATTGTGTTGCGTCACACAGTTAGATAACCCTTGTCTAGCAAGTGGCTGGGACACATTTTGAGATCGGTAATAATAACAATAATAATAATAATATTAAACAACAACAAGAGTTTTCAGAAGAAAGAAAAAATAACAGTTTAACATTGTAGACGATCCGCTGTTGTTGCGGCCGCGTG
This sequence comes from Fragariocoptes setiger, assembly GCA_019968535.1. Lineage (NCBI taxonomy): Eukaryota > Metazoa > Arthropoda > Arachnida > Trombidiformes > Phytoptidae > Fragariocoptes > Fragariocoptes setiger. The sequence goes on from JAIFTH010000368.1 coordinate 27,917, forward strand.
ACTTGTAGTTAAGTGGCGGCACCAACAATTGCTCGCTTACAAAAACACCCTTGCGTGTCAGTTGAGACTACAGGTATGCTCCACTTCCGGGACGCTGCACACATACACATAGTTTGTGCACAGCATTGCTAGACGAAAAATCCACACGGACACGGGCATGCATTGAGCAATCATCAAGCAACAGATTGGGACGTTGTGAGTTTGTCTCCACAATTCACATGCAATACAATGATGAGACGCTGTTGTCTACCAGACAAGCAAGCTAGTGAGTGAATAAAAGAACTCGATGTTCGGTCTCACAGAATGATTGCTTACTTAAAGCTTGTAACACAACACAAAATGAGAGCTCTGTGCAATCTTGTGTCGACTTGTACAGCCCTCACACCGGTGCGACCAATCGATGATCCGTTGCCTGCACCGTTGTTATTATTCTGTTGGTATAAAAAGTTTTCTTTTGGTGTTGTACAACGAGCTTGACTGACTGACCAACTGCCTAACTGGCTGTCTCACTCATCGACTGGCAAGAAGACAAACGTTGGCCACGATGTTCAAACTTTAGAGTAAGGATATCATCGAAATGATTGTTAGCTCACCGAAGCTTGCAGCATCTGTATCGATTACGAACGAGTAAGGTAACAGGTGTGCCAGAGACGATCTCGACCAATGATGGCTGGTAAGAAGCAAGTGAGAAAAAGGTAAGACAAGCTGGAATCGAGAGCCAAATCGTGACACCGGAGCGTTGCAATTATGATCGACGCTTTTTGACCGTCTGACTGAATCATCAACATCATCATTATTACCATCGCTGCTGTGACAACGTTACCGCTTTACACGTAACTCTCTCTCTCTCTCTCTCTCTCTCTCTCTCGTTCTCTAACGTCATGCGTGGAGAGAGAGAGAGAGAGAGAGAGAGAGAGAGAGAGAGAGAGAGAGAGAGAGAGAGGGAGATTTGAGTTGCAGCAGATTATAGCCTGTTTGTCTCAGTGATCAGGTATTGTTTTAAGCTAAGATGACTAGCTGGACATTACGCAACTAACTCGCTGCGTCATGACTTTCGACGATAAAATTGGCCGAGTGTCATTGTTAACAGTCTCATTTGACTTAAATTCGTTGTCCGATGGTCAATGAACTCTTAGTGTGATCGCTTGAGTGCATCTCCCTGTCAGTCTCTGTGTTTGTCGCAATAACCAATTGCATGGAACACACAATGACACTTACCCACAAAACTCTATTACTGGACTCACAATGCATTACAGCAGCTCTCACAGACACCTGCCTATGGACTGTTCGTGGATTAACTCTGACAATTGACTCTGAAATCTCTCAGTGCAAATGGCGTTGATGTGTAAAATAAAAGCAAGTAGTGTCGCCTGCAAAGATGTCACCTGTGCCTCCTGTTTCGCGTCCTTTTCGAACACCCAGTCAGTGCGTAAGTTTGTGGTTGAGAGCATTGAGCGTTTTTCGACTCTTTTGCAACGCACATAACGACTGCGGCAGATCTCTGACAAATTCAAAAATCTAGAAGTCCAAATTGTTCTACTCTCTTGTTTTTGTTGTGCAGCTAACTTTGTGGCGGTCTAGTTGCGAGGGTTCTCCGCACTAGCTTCTGCTTTTAAAGAAGTCTATTGTTGCCGCGACAGTAACTACTGTTGTAGGTGTTGCAGTTGCCGTCGAGACGCTTGCATTGTACAGTTGCAACTCTAAACTTGTTTTGGTAGCATGTGTTTTTTTCTTCTCAAGTGGAACTGACTATTTTCTCTTGTCAGAGAGAGAGAGAGAGAGAGAGAGAGAAAAAACTTCTGATTTGTAATGCGAAACACTGAAAAGTAATCAAGTAACTCAAATCGACGTATTCTAAGCGGTTAGTCCAGTGTGTTTCAATAATAATGTTAAAATTCGTAAGCTATGCTCACTTGTAATGCTTACATTGTGTGAATCAGAAAATATTCTGACAAAACAAATCCACTCGCTTGATCTGCAATATGTTGGTGTGCACAATATTCGATCGTCGTCAACAATCATGACTGATTGTGTCTGCTTTCATTTTGCATTCGCTTCCTATACACTAGCTCAGTATACCTGGTCTTACACTCACACTCTTTAGATCTCTAAGGGAATTTTCTTGAGGGGAGGGGGGTGTAATTCTTGTGTGCTAAGAATTGAAGAGAGAAAGATGTGCGTGTCCATTGAAAAAGCGACTTTTCAAAAGCATGCAGTGAACGAGGATGATTTTGCAAAGATCTTGAGAACTTGACTTGGAGCTAACAGTGTTGTGCGATCACAATCATGATTTTTTTTTCATGATTGTCTCTCATCGTAGCTATACGTGGAACAACAACAATCACTAACTCAAAGCATCTTCAAGGTGTGCTTGACTCATTGTCTCGTCACACATAGCTCCAGAATACTGTGAATTAATAATTTAGAGATACACACTGTAAATATTATCTAATAGACTGCTTCATGGCATCGAGAGTGGAAAAAACAGCCACGCTGTATAATGGACCACACAATCAACGAGAAATTATGCATAGTCGGACACAGTGGACACATAATACTTTTCTTCAACACCAAGTAGCTAAGGAAACATCAACCATGCTAATACTGACGGTCCAGGACAGAGACGTTAATTGTCAAAAATACTCACTCTAATACTTGTTTAGGAATAAGCAATTGCTCAAGGTGCATGAATTGTTCGAGCTCATTCAGATAGTTCACGTAGCGCATTTTGCGTCCAAATTTAATGCTGCAACGACCAATGGTATCAATTGAAATTGAATTAATTGTAATGAGATGGATGAATGTGGTAGTTATCCATGAGTATGTGACAGAATATAGGAGAAAAAGAGAAAAGAAGTTAGTTTCTGGTATAATGTTTGATAATTGATGAACAACAGGTGCTCTGCGGGGCAGCAGTCAAAACACACGTACACAGTTTAGCGCATACATATGATAGTAAACAGCATTTAGGCAAGCACAAACGGAAGTGCAATCAAACAATTGAAGGACTGTCACTCCATAAGTCTTGCACACTGAGCAAGTAAATAAAAAATAAAAAGAACTATTATGACACATCAAAATTACATAATTATGACCGTAAACTTGTGACTTGTATGTGTGTGTGCCGACACAATATTTCAAGCATCTGAAAAGTCTAAATAGCATGCCCGAAATATGATTGCATACTTTTATGAGCGTGCGTTCGTAACAACGGTAGTATTTGGTGCCTCGTCATTGCGTAGTTATTGCTGTGGCTGTTGCTTTTGCCAGACTCATTGTTAGTACAATCATAGAACAGGTAGCTTCTCTACCAGCAAAACGATTGGCTAGTCACAGGTGCATGCGGTAACAATGACAAAACGGCAGCTGATATGAAGCTGCTGCCTCTACTACTTTTGCTTATAAACTAGCTCTGAAATTTGACGTGCATAAACGCAATATATCTACTCCCTAGAAACTTGACTGAACAAAGCCATGCAAGTGTAAGCCTCAGGGGCAGTGGGTGGCCTGTTGTTACACCGATCATGGCCTTGCCGTCAACCTGGTTGGATGTTGAAAGTTAATTGTTGTTAGCTCACTGGTACTATGCTGTGTTGTTGTATGCTTATTTCAACATGACGTGCGTTGCTTTAATTCAACACGTTGACTACGCCATGATAAATATGAAAGAAAACATGGTCAAATAGTGGCAATCTTACATCTTGACACCAAGCTAAGCAAGGTTTTATTCTGCTCAGGTGCCAAAGCATGATCATAATTTCTATATAGCTCATAAGGTTACACACCCAAAAATGAGCGAATTGCGCACAGGTATCATGTAATCAATCGTATTTGCTTAGGTTTGTGTGTGTGTGTGTGTGTGTGTGTGTGTGTGTGTGTGTGTGTGTGTGTGT
>JAIFTH010000369.1:0-31773 GCA_019968535.1 Fragariocoptes setiger
TGTGTGTGTGTGTGTGTGTGTGTGTGTGTGTGTGTGTGTGTGTGTGTATGTATGTGTGTAAGGTCATTTAGTAATCAGCATTCGATCAATTTACAAGTGTAGTTCAATTTCACACGCGCTCAGTCGGCCAACATTCAAGCGTAAGAAGATTATGTGCATGTGCAGGAATGCGTCCCTCATGTAACATTTGAGCTTTGTGTCCTGTGTAGTAAGCTGCGTACACACGAACGAGAACGAAAACGAAGACTTGCTACGAAAGAAGTAGAAAGAAAGAGAGCGAGTGAATGAGAATGTTAGGAGTTAGCGAGCAAGATAGAGAAGAAAAAATCGATTCCATACAACAGACTAACGAACGACGCCGAACGAGTTACACCAAGAGAGGGACCACGCATGCGTGCATAGCTCAGTTTCGTTCGATCGAATAGAATCAGACGCTTTGGTTGTGTCGAGATCGCGCGCGACAGTCTGCTTGGTTTGCTCTATGGGATGGACGGTTGTTCTCTCAGTTGTCAGTCGAGTCAACCAGCAAGCCAGCAAACAAGTAAGCAAATTGGCCAACAAATGAACGAACAAACGCACGCACAACAGGCAAGGCAGTCTAAGGTGTGCGTATTTGTAGTTGTTGCTGTTCCAATGGTACGTGCCAATGGTGCAAGGCGTGTGTAAAGCAACGAATATCGTCTAAACTGTCGAGCAGTCCTTTTGCCGCGCTCGACACACGGACGGACAGCGACGGTGTGCAAAGTTGGAGACACAAACTGGCGTTGCCTTTGTCGATGCTGCCGTTGCTGGTGCTGGTGCTGTTGTTGCGTTGCAAGCAGCCATGGCAACACACGTACACAGGCAAGTGAGTGAGCCAGCCAGGCAAATCGACACATAGACGGACACAACGACAAACACAAATGTACTCACTGCACTCAAACAACGAACGAACGAATGAATGCAGTGTAAGCGAGCAATGAACTCGTAAAATGTGTGAGTCGACGGCTTAAGTTTACGAGAATTGCAAAACCCACAACACACTTGACGAAACAATGTCAACTTAATCAATTACATCACATTGAAGCAAGCTAGATTGCTATCAAGTTATACACCGCATCACATCGTATTAAATAGACCAATTAATCGATTGGACGTTGCACGTGCCAACAAGCTCACACTCAGCAAGTTGCTTACCGCTCATCGAAAGTTAGTTGAAAATTAAATAGAAATCAAATTCACACTTGCTTCTTGCCGATTTGCAGTGCTTGAAAGTTAACTTAAAGTCTAAAATCAGAAAAATGGCCTCGGCCATTTTAAACATTGACTATCCATTGTGTAGCGTGTCGTCGTTGTTGTGGTCAGTTGGACGAAACACTTCGTTCGAATGCAACAGTGATCATACGTGCTGTGTCCAGCGTGTCCCACACCAACAGCGCAAGCATCGTCACTCATATCAAAAGCGACAATGGCAGCAGCAAAAACACCAAAATCAAACAAAATGTCCCAACATAAATTTATTCACAACAAAAGCAAAATCTAACAATAGTCAGATAAGGACAATATCAGATGATTCGTGGAAATGTTTGTTGTTGTTGTTGTTTCAACGGCAACAACGTAAAAGCATATCATCGTCCGTACTGGGCCTGATGTTAACGTCCACATTGGTTGTTGTCATTATTGTAATGACAACAACACTACTCAATGAACAGCATGCGGTTCATTGTTACGAGCAGCAAGCCAACAAGACATCGATGGTGACTAGTGTTACAATATCGCGAATATTGAACAGTTTCTTTGACAAGGGCTACGACAAGCGTGTGAGACCCAACTATGGCGGTCCGCCTGTCGAAGTGAACGTCACCATGCGCATCTTGTCGATCAGCTCAGTGTCGGAGGTCATGATGGACTTTACCGCAGATTTTTATTTCCGTCAAACGTGGCACGATCCACGCTTGGCCTTCCCGCGTCGCGGCAACATTCAAACGCTGTACGTGGGAGCCGAAGTGTCAAAAAAGATCTGGTTACCCGATACATTTTTCGGCAACGAGAAGCTCGTAAGTATCTTTCGATATGTTGGTTATTTCTACTTGTTGTTATTATGATTATCGTTTGCTTCTTGGGCTGTCACGATGCGTTAATATCAAATAGTTGTCAGATGTGTGTGCGTGTCCGTGTAACATATGAGAGGTCTGTGAGGCGAGTAAGCTAACAATCAAAACAACAACAACGAAAACAAGCTAACGAGCTACGAGTGTAGATTTCACTCAAAAGAAGTAGAAGAAGAAAAAACACGTGACGCCACAACAACACTCGTGACAGCAATAGCAGTACAGGTAGCACTGACACTAACACTAACATGATTTGTGAACAGGAAGCTCCAAATGAAATCGAGTGCATAGTATGAATCGGTTGAGATCAAAGATTGCCAACATCTGACAATGAGCGCGTACCAATTTCCTCTATCACTTTCACTCGCTCGCTCATCCGTTTGTTCGTTCGTGCGTCCGTCTGATCTTGTTCTCCCTCCTCTTCCTCTTTCTCTCTCTCTCTCTCTCTCTCTCGCTCGCTCGACGATTGGCAATCTATCAACAACAGTTGATTCATCAAATTTCATGCTCGGCTTCATTCGTTAGCGCTGCAGGCTTCAAGCTCCGTTATGAAATGATACGATGAGTGTGCGCTCTATATGATTGGTTTACACCTTTTGTGTTGCGTTGTGCTGTGCTGTGTGGACAGTGATTTTTATTGTTGTTGTGGTTGCCATTTCGATGATTCTGATAACAACACGCAGCACGCCTCATGAAGAGAGGACAGCATGTACGAAGAAATCTACTGCTGCTGCTGTGACATCTGCTGTCAACATTTGAAGCTCTGCTGACAATTGTGTTGTTGACTTGACAACATCACAATGGTGGAGTTGATTTTCTGTTCACCTGACGCGACACGTTGATTTGAAGCTCAACGACATACGCACACACACACACACACACACACATGAAAGCTCGAGTGACAAAGTAGTGTGAAAATGTTGTGGTGGAAGAGGAAACAGCTCGTTTCTATTCTTTTCTATTTCTATTTCTATGATCTTACGTTGCTAATGTCGCTTTTGGCGCGCCCAAGTTGCTCTCGTGTCGATGATTTGAGTGGTGTTTTCATTTTTCGGTCCCTCTATTGGCAATTTAGCACGACGACGACGACGTATATTGACATCATATTTTAGAGCGAGCCAATATTGAATTGTCTCTCGCTCTTTCAATTTATTTCAAACTAAACTATGACCTAACTAGTGTATGATAGAATGACCAACTGAGCGAAAGATATTATTTTTATCACACAAATTGACACACACACTCACAATACTCACTATACGCACAAATCGACAGGCGTACTTTCATGAGGCCACCACGCCCAATGTTTTCCTACGAATCGATCATTTGGGCGAAGTGTATCGAAGTATAAGGTGAGTCGACTATATTGTTGTGATTAATGCTGACAGCACTGTGCAGACAAAGCTGTGTACATAGCAAAACATGTTGATGTGGAACAACAAACACTAACATATTTGTGCGTCGATTGCTGCCGTTATGCCGACAGACTGACAGTGACATCGTCATGCCCGATGAACTTACAATACTTCCCGATGGATAGTCAACGTTGCACGATCGAGGCCGAAAGCTACGGCTACAATGTGAAAGATATCATCTACAAATGGGCGCGTGCTGAGACGGCCGTGGAACGCGACGAAGAGATCTCGTTGCCGCAATTTGATATTATTCGCACCGAGCAAAAGTATCGAATCGAAGAGTTGAGCTCAGGTAAGCTACACATTCACGTTCACATGGCTGTGTGTGTGTGCAATATCTAGCAATCTAGATAAACATTCACATTACGCACACACACACAAGTCTCCTCTAAATATTGCATACATATATGTGCCACTTATCTAACATTACATCAAACCATATCACATCACATCGTACAACATAATATAACATAACATAATATAATATAATATCATGTCAACATGACATCGTGTCAAAATGTAACGCTGCCAACACGTGTAGGCACTTACTCGCGTCTGATTGCTGAGATACACTTTTCGCGTCGCATGGGCTACTATTTGATACAGATTTACATACCGTCGTCGTTGATTGTTGTGATTAGCTGGGTGTCGTTTTGGTTGCATCGGAACGCGTCGCCGGCGCGCGTACAATTGGGCGTCACCACAGTGCTCACAATGACCACATTGATGTCGTCGACGAACGCGGCATTGCCCAAAATATCGTACGTCAAATCGATCGACATATTTCTCGGCACTTGCTTCGTGATGGTGTTTGCAGCTCTATTAGAGTATGCCACCGTTGGCTATCTGGGCAAGCGACTCGCGATGCGTCGAATGCACGCCCATCACACGCAGACAGCCCAGCAAGCGCGCGCGATGGCTCAAATGCAAGCGCAAGGTGCACAAGGAGAGCCGTTCACGCACACTGGCCTGACATCATCGGCCACACCGTCGCCCACAGTGACTGGGGCCGCCACACATCATCATCACAGTGGCACTCATTACGGCAGCGCCAGTGGCCACGCTCACCATCATCATCATCATCATCATCATCATCATACATCGTACGCCATGGTAAGCTTTTCATTATTATTATTATTTTTTTGATCGTGATGTTTACGTGTTTCTGTGTTCACAGATTTCTCACTTTGATCCTCTGCAGTTTAGCAGCATTAGCAGTAGTAGCAGTAGCAGCAGCAGCAGTAATAGCTGTAGCAGTGCAATTAGATGATGCAGGTAGCAACGCATAGAGTGTAGAGAGTAATGGAAAACTGGAATGGCACTAGCAGAGCGATAAAGACTCAGGTGCAACACTCAGGGTATAAACGGCCAAGAGCCAGTGAGCGAATCATCTAACGGAAAGAGAGAAAAAAAACTTTCCGTTCGTTCGATCTGTGCTGCTGTGAAAACTTTAATAACAACAGCCAGCACTGAAAGCTCCTCACTAAACCTCTTGCTTGTAATCCAAATATCCTCACGCATTCTTGCCTACTTATATTCTCATGCTTCCATATTCTCATATTATGTGCTATAAGCACTCTAGCCATGAGCACTTAGATAGTGTTTGATGCTCAATAGTTTGTACACAAATAACAATTCATATAGCGGCAGCGTGACGATTATTTATCTTTTTTCTATTGTTGTTGTTGTAACAAAATATTAACACACACACACATTACTCTGCTCGTCATGTATCGCCCGTCGCCGATTGCACATTGATTGCTTATTGATGGACATCACACACACAAACTCATGTTCATTGGATGATGAAATCAACAATCCAATAAACACGAACGAACGCACAAACAAACATTATTAACATCCACAACGCATTGAAATATAATCATAATCTGTGTGAATTATGAATGCCTTGGGCAATAATAGAGCAATGCCGACACAGTGGGCGCGCTTGCGTCCTCGTCTCGCGCTCTCGTGCGTGTTGGCGCAGCTGGCCACCACTTAATACCACCAAAATCGGCCCATTTGTTCGCCACGACCGCTCTCGACGACAAACGATTAGACTCAATATTTGGCGTTCGTCCATCCGACATTGATAAGTATTCGCGCGTCGTATTTCCGGTGTGCTTTGTGTGCTTCCAGCTGATGTATTGGATTGTGTATTTGCACATTAGCGCCTTTTTGCAAAAAGATAACTTAGCCAACAGTCCAGCCACTGGCTCACCTACGCCGCCCATATTGCCCGCCGAGTTAACGGCACACTCATCTACAACAATGGCGCCTCTCAAGCCGACATAAGCCACTTCAACCATACACACTAACACCCATTGTTGTTGTTGTTATTGGTTTTTGCTTCCTTTTCCTCTACCTCTTACTCTTATCATTCACTTGTACACACAACTGCCATTCATTCGCTAGCCACTAGCAACTAGCAACTTGCACGCTAGCGTGCAAGTACTCATTCAATACAAATGGCACGGTCAAATTCCCGGTGATAGTGTTCGCAACGAACTCCAAGGAGCCCATGCACTCACATGTGTCACTGTCAGGCGGCTGGCATCAAGATGCTTTGGACTTTTAACCTTTGCCCTTGGGCAAATCTCCTTCTTCTTCTTCTCCTCAGGAAACTTAACTGTTTATGTAGCCATCTTCACACTTGAATAAGTTTCTTGAATAAAACGTAACTCTTACACTTACAACAAACGGGATTTCCTTTTCAAACATCGATATGACTCGTTGATTTCCGTTAAGCACTGTCATCATAGACGATTTCTTTCATACAGAAAAACTCATCGATGAATCCATTCTCACTACTGGATGATTTTTAATGAAAAATCACTGTTCCCTGTTTATATAGCACAACATACAAAGAGCTAAGCTACATTTTTATCAACAAAATGGTTTTCTCTTAAATTGTCCGTGAAGACGATCAATATTTCACGCACAAATCATCTCATTTCATTTCGACCAATTTTAAGTACCTCAAGCATTTCGCCGACAACAGTCGGACATTTGACAAAATCGATAGCTCAAATCAGCTGATGCTAGTGACGAATGTACAAGTAAATGAATATAAACTATCGAGAGAGTTAGTGTTGAGATAATTGTTCCGGGAACTCCCCTGAATTCTCTATACATGTTTATGCTGACATTGATTGCCTTCTATCGATCGAGGTGAGCTTATTTTTGAACGAGAAAATCTATCTGGATCACCTGTTGTTTCTACCACATAAGTGAATGAATAATGGTAATCACACTCATCATAGATGTTTGTCTAAGATATTTCTTAAATTAGATGAGGGAGAGTAGTTCCTTGTGTGGATCTTTTCACGTGTTATCGGCAATTAGATCGAATTTCGGTGAAACAAGAATGATCTGAAAATTCGTTCATGTTGGCGAGATATTCGGACAGAATATTGTTGAAACCGTTTTTGTGAAAAAACCAAAAGTTCCAACTTGTTCCAACTCAATGTGAGTGCACCATAGGTTGCCAGATGCCTCTCTCCTTCTCTTTACGCTCTCACTAAGCGAAGTGTATGAAACATTCCTGGTGATTTTCCTCTGCAATGATGACAATTGAGAGCCAGACACTCTTGTCTATTGATTACACTGACAGGTGAACGAATCAAACATTGTTTTTCCTAGTACGCACGATGTTTCTATTTTTATTATTATCATTTTATTGTATCAGCACTCGGCAAATAAGCAACAATAACCACACCAAATTCGTGTCTCAAAATCAGATGTGGCTACACTTTGGTTACATTTGTCACTGAAAGTTGCTTCAACATCACTAAATAATAGTTTATTATGTTTCTGTGCACAATTTAATGTTCACTTAATTAAATTACACTTTGAGTCAACAATTGATTCTCGCACAAAATTTCACGCAAACAATTTAGTCGAACAAGCGTTCATTCGAAACATCATATATCCAAGAGAGAAAGAGAATAGGAAGAATTTAAAGAGATTAAAGTTCCGAATTACAAAACGAATATTACTAATCATCAATCGATTATTATGTCTACTAGCGACACAGAGAAAAGTAGCTCTGGTGAAAATGGACCACAAATATTCAAATCGAAAACGACGTTCAAGTTCAACGAAAGCGACAAATCGTTTGGCGACTTCATTCTACGCTCGTTGGACAAATTCAGCGACACTGAACTTTTCGTGAGTCTTTTAATTTAGGCCATTCTAAGTGCCACTCTAGTTGTTAATGCTCTTAGTAGTTTGATCAACGAATGTTATGTTGAACAAATTCGTTCTTGTTTTCATGCAAAACGAACAAAAACAGGTCGACTGTGCTTCAGGTCACAAATGGACCGGAGCCGCAATGAGCGAACAGGTACGCCGTCTGACCACAGGCCTCATTGTGGAATTGGGCATGCGACCAGGTGACATAGCGTGCATGAGCTACGATCACTGCGATAGAGCTGTAGCTTTGGCAATGGCGATCATATGCGCTGGAGGCACTATTTCGTGCGCTTATCCACTCGATCCGTACCCTGAGCTTCTTCGTGTGATACAAAAATCACAGCCTTCGTTCTTTTTCTCTGACATCAGACGCTCTGAATGGGCCTCACAATTACGCAATGATCTTGCAATTCCTTCTCTCAAGGTAAGCTTAATAAGTTGCCAAGTGTTTTTATCGTTCGATTGTTTATCGTTCACACCTGTTGATTCAGTGTATTCATGCTTAACATTTGATGATGATCATTGTGAGTGGATCAGTTTATTGCTATCGACAGTGAGGATTTTGAAACATTGTGGAATGGAACAAACTTAGAGAAATCATTGGACGGAGCAGAGATGCCGCAAATTCCGGTCGCTCCACACGCCAATTTGAACGAAATGTTGGCCTTCATGTCGTTGTCGTCAGGAACGACAGGCTTACCAAAACTGATCGCGGCAACGCACGCTAATTGTATTGCGGGCGCCTACCATATTCCATTGTCGGACAAATATCAAAGCGAAACAGAAGACGATGGTCGGCCGAAACAGATCACATTCGCGTGCCAGACAACACTCGATTATGCGAGCTGTCGATTGATTTTAATCGGCGCATTATCGTCCGGCTATCGAGTGGCAATCATCAATGGCTTCCAAGTGGATCAATTCATCGAATACATTCCCAAATATGGCATCAATGTTGCCTACTTGGGCTCAGCAGCATTCCATTCAATGGTCAGCGAATGCTTGACGCGTAGTTCGAAGCCAGACTTACGCCCCCTAACGGTCGTATTTCCGATGGGCGCCAATTTACCGTCGCTAGATAAAGCGCGCGAATTTTTTCGAATTTATCCGCACGTTTCATTTTGTTTACAAGCTTATGGTTGTAGTGAAGCGTGTATAGTTTCGTTTGCTCACGAACGTACCACTGAGCAATTTCTTGAAGATCCTTCTTGTTGTGGACACTTGTGGATGTCAGTTGAGCTGAAGGTTGTGAATCCTGATGATTATCGACAGTTGTTGCCGGCCGGCCAGACTGGTTTGTTGCTGGTCAAAAGTCCAGCCGTGTTTGCGGGCTATTACGATGCCAGCGCACTCGCGGCGCCCCATCTATTACGCACCGAAGGCGAGATCTTCGACGCCGACGGCTTCTACATTACCGGCGATCTTGGTTACGTGAACAAGGGCACTCATGAGGTCCATTTTGAAGCTCGCATGGGCGAAATGATGCGTTGCCCGCAAAAGAAAGTGATGCCTCAAGAACTTGAACAGGTGATTATTCAACATCCGTGTGTGAAAGAATCAGTGGTGCTTGGTATCAAGAGTCAACGAACTCCAGGGATCGATTGTCCGCGAGCATTTATTGTACCCGATAACAATACGGCACAACAAATTGTTAATTGTTCGCCACAAGTTCACAATTTCGACAGTGATCGAGCAAAACAATTAGCCAAAGATGTGATCGAATTCGTTCATGCACGCGTTGCTTGGATGAAACAACTGACAGGTGGCGTGTGTCTGATCAACGAGATTCCACGCACACGCTCGACGGGCAAATGTGACAAGCAATACTTGCGATCACTGAATCATTCAAATGCGTTCATTTATGCGAGCCAAGCAGAACTCGAGCAATCAACTGATATTGCACCTTCATCTGGCACAGAGTAGTTTAATAATAATAATAAAGATAACATTGTAACTCGAATTCGTGAAATAGACTCGGTTTTCTTGACAACATGTTTCTCCTACGCAAAACTTGTACTTAAAACTAAAATGATTGACATTAAGAAGTAAGAATGAAGTTATGATGAAACAAAAACTTTCTACAGTCGAAAAAAGACTCCAAAAGATGGTCAAAGAATAATTTTGTCAGAAAGATCGCTCGGAGTTCTCGGACCCATGATCATTTTATTTTCTCCTTTAACGTCTGTAAGTCTCATCACTAGATGGCGCTCGACGAACGCGAATCGGTATTGGCATGGGCGGCGCTTAGAAGCCAATAGCGCCGTTGCTAATCTCGGCCATGAGATCTCAACTCAAGCAAAGTTGTCTCTCTCCCCTTCTGTAAGTGAGTGAGTAAGTGTGAGTGTGTGTGTGTGTGTGTGTCGTTACACGAGTCACGAGTTGATACGAAAGAACAGTTGGGTGTCGAAAGCTATCATCGTTGTGTTGTTGTGGTAGTTGTTAATATCAACTGTGTTAGTGAGCCAATAGTCAGATTGATCGAAATGTTAACGTTAGTTGTGTGTCATCTCGCACGTCAAGCTCGTCAACAAAATCAAAAGTTTAATTCAAGTTTAAGTTCAGGTTTTAAGAGAGAGAGAGAAATAATCGTACCATCAACAATTGTGTGTTGCTCTTGATATTCAAAGCATAACAACTATTAAAAACTAACGATGTTCGTTTTCAAAATTCGTCAAGTTTCATCGATAATCAAGTAATTGATACGAAGAGCATAAACTCAATTAGTCAGCCCATCCAGCAAGGCCATGCTTAGAGGCGCCAGAGCCTCAAGTGATCATTACATTTATGAATTCCAACGAATACACGCAGTTGGTCAGTGGACCTGAAGTTCAGGTGAGTTTCTTTTCTACGCGCGATCGTTAGCTAGTGCTAGTTCTAGTGGCAGGTTGAAAGCAAGCCGTGTTTATTCTAGGGTTGCCCCTCAACCCGCCCGAGGAATGAAATATTTTCAATCAGCTGTGTTTGCGAGACACTCGAGTCTCCTGCAGAGAGTTTATGAAAGTTGTAGTGATTCATTCATTCATTCATGAGTTTCAGTTCATGAATGACGAAACAGCGAAACAAAATACGTGAGGAGGAAACACGATTAGAGATTTTGTGCGAGAAAGTTAGCCAAAAGTTGGCTATGTGGATGTTGTGATTTGACACCCACGGCAATGACACCGACAACATTAGTGACACGGACGACGACGAGGGCGCATCTGGTGGGCACACACACACCCGCACACGCACACGCACACATTGAGCGAGCACTAGAGGAAAACAAGCGCTGTTTTTCACTAGTTTGTGACTTGTCAGCCACTGCGTGTCATTCATTGATCGTCACGAAATTTTTCGGCTGTGTCGGCTGTCGACTGCCGCTTGTCTGTGTGACTGACGAATGTCGCCAAAGACAATGCGGGAAACAACAATAGACATGTTTATTTCTCAATTTATCTTCTTGCCAACTGTCTCGTAACTCCAGCTCTTAACATATGCCGGCTAATCTGGCAGCAACTGTTAATGTTAACGTTGCATAATTGCATCTGACATGCTAACCACAAATGTGGCTCTTCACTCACTCAAAGTCTAAAGCAGCAAAGTGCATCTCACAAACTTAGTGCTGTCACAATAAGCAACCCATTAGCCCAATGACTTAATGAATCTCTTTTTTCTCTCGATTTTCTCCAATGCCAGTTGTTGCAATCGGCGGTGCAAGTGAAAAGGTAGCGCCGACACACTAAGAAGTTCTAAAAGTTAGATTAAAGTCGACTCTAAAAGAACGCTCAACTAAAGACCAGCGGCGTGTGATTTACATTTTATACGATTATACACGTCGACATAAGCACGTCGACGATCGTGAGCTGGCCATTCAACTGAAGCTCAATTGAAAGCTTTATCAAATGGTGTTTAACTCACCACTTGTTGCACTAGCACGTAGTTTACATTATACTTCGTTGGCGTCATAATATAGTAATAATAATAATAATAACAGCGAAAAGCGAGAGTCTATTGCCAAGAATCAATGACAGATAATCTATTGAACGGTCGGTCAGACGCGCTGTTTACAACAGTCTATTAACGGCTATGCTTAATATTCACATTCACGTAAGTTCAGCCGTTAAGTTTGAGCTCATATAGTTAATGCTGCTGAATGTTTAGCTAGCCAATGAATCTGAGTGGCTTTGAGTGAATGGACACGCAAGCCATTGAGCTCGCTCACGAATTGCCGGCAACATTAATCTCTCACTCGTGTTTCGTTCTCTTTCACTCTGTCCTCTTCTCTTCTTGCTTGATTCTTTGTTGGCGCTAAAGGGTCGTTTGTTTCGTGTCTTCAAATAATAAACTCAATTTTTTCACTCTCACTCTCGCGCTTACTCTCTACTACTCTGAATGATGTGTGGTGCTGCTCTCTGTTTAGTGTCGTGCAATAGCTTAGCAATTGTAACAGCAGTGCAAACGACACAACAAGCCTTTTTATGGTTCATTTGTATTTATTTAGTCTATTGAAGTTTCCTTCATTTTCTCAGGAGCGCTCTTTATATTCTGTTCTGTTCTGTTCCGTTCCATTCCGTTCTCTTTTGTGTGTTCACCAACCACTCAGCTCTTATTCTCTTTCTTTACTATTACTTGCGTAATCAAGGTAATGATCTTGATATGAGACTTCTTTTAACTAAAGATACACTTCATTTTTGTTGTAGTTGTTTAGTCGCTGTTAGTGGCGTTGCAATTTGAATTCGCTTACGCCGCTTGCTCATTCTTGTTCCCGCATTGTTACTCGGTGAATCTGCAGCAGTGAACGGATTAATGTGTGATTGTTGTAACTGTCAATTGGTTGCCATTAGTCAGGCCGTTAGTCAAGTCATTTCAAGAAGTCGTCATATCAAGTCATATCAGGTCTCATTAGGCTATTGTTATTTTACTTTTCCGGTTTGTGAAAGTAAAACGTACGTTGTTCGAGACAACAATACATCAATCAACAGCTACTGCGCTTGTTTTTCATTCTTATCTAATGACACTCATCAGTGGCTCATATATTAGCTTGTCTGTCTATTTGTAAGTGCACGCGTGTACAACTACAAGGCATCTGTGAACAAGGGAGAAAACACATTCCATTGTGAGAACATATTTATCAAGATCTTTTCTTTTATGCAAATGAATGTGCAATGTGGGTGAATCGTGTGTGTCATACGATTCGTGACTAATCACGACCATGTCGATTGGCCATGTCATGACATGTGCTAATGCATCGAGCACGGGCTCGAAATACTTTGCTACTTTGCTATTTACATTTACACATCAAGACACTCACGTAGGCGCATACATTCCTTGCACTTGATTGCTGCACGCACGACAGTGTTATGCGAGCAACAGGTGCAGCACTGTTTTCCCAATCGAATGAAGATTCTCTTTGCAATGAGCACACCTACAAAAATGTAGCAATTGTGTTTTCATTCTCGTTGACTCTTTCGACACCTTTGCCAAATTTTATAGCCGATCTATCATTGTTTCGTTCACAGTGCTCAATGTTCAATTATTCGTTCGGGTGCTTATTCAGCACCTGAATCACCAACGAATCAGAGCAATGAAATGTGGTAGTCAAAATGAGCCGCCTAGTAATTGATGCTTTGTGCTGAATTACTTTGACTCTGAATCTGACTCGAGGCGTTTCATTGCGCGAACAAGTGCAGTCCAAGGTGGCTCCTGTTTATCTTGAAAGCTTTATAGCAAAGTTTTATGTCGGCGCCCAGATTCCATTGACAACAGTGGCGTCTGACGACTGAACGGCCAGCAGAACACGCAACGACTGCATAGTGCGAATTGGCAACAACTCGACGAGTCGCCAACTGAACGTTTAATCGACTGGCTAAGCAATTGGCGATGGCAATGACGATGGCAACAGAAGCATCGGCATCAGCTAAACCTCATTTCTCGCTGTGTTAGTCAGCTGCTTGTTCTTTTGGATTGTGTGGGGGTATGCCTTTAATTGCTGCATAGCGAGAACGACGAATAGACAAATAGACGAATGGACACAGTAACGAAAGAAAAATAATAATAATGTGTACTGCAATAATCGAATAATCGATCAATCCATTGGAGTGGATGTTTGTCGAGATGTTGCTCAATTGACTCTATGCCCTGTGAATTGATGGCCAATCACTTTATCGTTTGGCAATCATTTACCTCACCGCGATTGCTTGCTCGTTCCCTCGTTCGTTCGTTCGTTCGCTTGCTCGCTTGCTTGCTTGCTGTGAGAGCCAATGAATGAATGTGAGCGACAATCATAGCGCGAGTAGCAGGTGAGAAAAAGAGAACAACAACAGCAACAGCGTGTAATAACAAGTTTCGGGTGATGCGATAAATTGAAAGACAACTCCACAAACGAGCGAGCGAACGAACGAACTAAAGAGTGGAGCAAAGCAACGTTCAGAAGCTGAGCTACGCGAACAATAACAGCGTGAATAAGATGGTGTGTTAGTGTGCGCGTAATAAGATTATGAGTAGGTAAAGGCTCTTTTCTTTGTTTCGTTTTGTTTGGCTTTACTTAGTCATGTTTTATTTCATTTCATTTTATTCAGTTGTATCAGCACGGCCGACCGTCACTAACACTCTTTGATTGCTTAAATGTTGCATTAAAATTGAGCGAGTACGAGTACAAGTGCACTAAGTGTATCGAACACACGCACAACCAAGTCGAGCTGTACAACCGGAACGAGCTGTCCTGATGAAACGAGTTGTTCGGCGAACACACACACGAGCTCGTCGCTTGATTAGATTCTGATAAATCTGATTGAACAGATCGGAATTTAAATCTGAATCCAATTGCATCACGAGCAGTCTCACAATACAAACAACAGCAACAAGTGCAATTCATTCATTCGGGAAACACCTAACTCACTCAGGTAAAAACTGAACAGGTGTGTGTGTTGGATAACGCTCATCACACAGTGTTAAAAGTGTTATTGCTTCTTGAATCTTTGTATTGCTCAGATATTGCTTATCTGATGAAACCAACAATATATATATAACCTAACTTGCAGAATAAAGAGTAGTCACTGTATAACTATCAAGTGAACAACTTACTATGAAATCCAACAGTGTGTGTATATTGCGCAACTGCTTCATTGCAATCTGTAGGGAATGTCGCAAATTATCTTGTGTACGCCCATTAACAATAACAACAACAATAATAATAATAATAATAGCAGCAACCATCGCCACCACCAACATTTACATTTACATTCACATTCATGTGAAACAACCACATAGTGCTGACTAATAGTCGTATTGACACTTCAAACGTTGAACATCAGAAGCAATTGGGAACAATTAGAAACGATGTGATTGGTTCATTAGTGAGTCAGTTGGATGGACGACGCTATTGGCTGGCGTCGGCGTCGATGTCAGTGTCAGAGTCGGTGTCGGTGTCAATAATGGCACGACGACAAAAACATTGTAAGCTTCACTGCTGTGCGTTCATTAATGCAATGGAAATATTCATTCGCCTGCAATGTAATGATTGTTGTTGTCGTTTACAATATTAAAGCAGTAGTAGTAGTAACCCTTTACACGAACATGTACATAGACACATAGACAAAATGTGTACAAACGCACAAGGCTCGTCTATAAAAGCAATGTTAATGTTAGCATCATCGAGCTAACATTACGACGAACGTTGTGAGTTTGGTGAGGGATTACTTCTCCCGAAAGAAGCCCAAAGTACGAAACAAGTTGTAACCTTGTTGCCAAGTTCGTCGTTCTCATGACGACGACGACCACGACACCGAGCGGGCATTTCCCTCAAAAATCATTTTTGGCACTGGCTAACTAGCTGGCTGGCTGGCCGGCCAACGATGAGAAGGTCACAAGTGCACTTGACCGCCGCAATCACGCACTTGATTGATTGCCAGTATCGACTGCATTCGCTTGCACTCCATCCAATCTAAAGTATACAAATTTTCTTTCGCACACAATTTACTTACCTGAGATTCTCATGTTTTTAGATTAGTTGCGTACTCGTTAGCTTGTGTGCCACCAAGAATCAGAGCATCAATGCAAGTTCGAGAAATTTGCACAGATTGAGACAGAACTGTTAACGAAGCACGAGATCTATTCAATAAAATTAATGTAGCTAGCAAACTGCTATGTCGTAATCTCCAATATTTCATCTCTCATCATCTCGTTGGTTGCCACAATAGATGTGCCAAGACGAACGGCTGCAACAACTTCAATGTCTGTGCAAGGGCGACGAAAGAATGGCCAAGACAAGCCAATCTAACAGTGCTGCTGGTGCTCTAAGCAAACTGAGCTAAGGCTAGACCTAAATTTGAATAGTTGAAAAGTATCTCATTTTCTAGTAAGCTATCTCGATAGCTAGCTCGATGTCTAACTGATTAACTGGCAGCATTGCAGTTGTAACTACAACACCCAATCAGCAGGTGCAACAATCGATGTGCGCCGGTTCGTTTGCAAAAACCAAAAATCAAGAATCTAAAACTTGATTCTGCAATCTGCTAGCCAGCCAGACAACTAGAGACGATGAGCTGACTAGCTATCAGCTCGGTCAGTTATCAAAAATAAAGAAGAGAGCGCTAAATATGCAAGTGAACACACACGCACACACACACACACACACACTATTCATTCAGCAAACAAACAACAACAGACACACAGCTACATGCACTTGATAGCTCGATGGCTCGATGTCTTTGCTCGATGTCGACTTGGACGCACTTGGAAGAGACGCACTTGGCGCGCATCAAGAACCTGTAAACGTAATTAACGTTCGGTTGCCGTTGAGGCTTTTCGCTGCCATTTTAATTAGCATCGAAAGAATCAGCTTTATCAGCTCTTGTGTGCTCCTATCCGAGATCCTATCGAGCACTGTGAGCGCTGTGAGAGGTAGCGGCACAACACCAAGTTGCTCAAGTTGCTGTTGTAGCTCAAGTTGCAATAAACCGTGACCGAGAGAGCAAGCGAGCGACACCTCGTTGCATATCGCGACCACATGAACACTTGATCGGCAACGATTCCTTGCACTCGATGCCGACTCGAAATCGATGTTGCATGCACAATGTTGGGCTAACTACAAGTTGTTCCTAAAGCGCTCGTCGTAAGGTAAAAACTACAGGTGTATAAGAGCAATATTTTCCCCAGTATTTGGTTTATCTTATTTGCATCTCTAAATGCTCTTTTTTTCGTTATTATTATTAATCTTTGATCAGCAGCAATTGCAATTCATTTTTCATATTGTGGTGCGCTGTTACGCGTGCGTTCAACTGATAGCCAAAGTACAAACAAACACACGACGTCGACCACACAATGTTGGCTAGCAACAACAACAACAACAACATGCAATGCTAATGCTGCTTGTTTGAGTTTTGTTTGAGTCTCAAACCAACAAACGAGCAACAAAACAAATACATAGAAAACATTTGTTGCTGCTCTTCAAATTGAATTTGCTAGAATCTAAGCGATAATTTTAGCGTCGGATGATTTGTCAATCGATTGTTAGCACGCAATGTAAACATTTGTCGTTATTGTTAGTCGATTGACAAGCAAGACAGCAACAAGGAAGACACCTGTTGTGCTGTGTCGCGCGGTTGAGTTAACGATGAACTAACTCAAGCGAAAAATCCAAAGCGAGTTTAATTTAGTTGTTTGTGTTCGCTACAAAAATGTTGAATGTGTGATAAATAAATGTGCTTTTTCACATTCAAACGATGATGAAATGTGTTAGCTTGCAGTTTCATCAATTGTACAATTGGTTTTTGCACGTCTCGCCTCATCAAACTCAATCATTATGCTGAGATCACAAAGGTTCGATGCCGAGAAAAACCACAATGACAAGCGGATTCAAGGCCGAGCACACAAACGCACAGAACAATTATTTGCTTTCCAATTTCACAAGAACAAATTGATATTTAAATACTTGACGTACTTGCAGTCTTGTTGATGCTGTCGCTGTGTGGACATCAAACATTAGCCAACGTGTGAGAATCAAATGTCTCGACAACATTGCGTGACGTATTGATTCCGCTGTTTGAATTTAATTCAACGATTAAACGGCAATGGTTCCAGCAACAGGAGCAACAACGTTCGACTTCATTTGTTGGTCGCTGACTTCAACCAATGAGCCAGAGAACAAACGAATGAACGAACGAACAATTCTCGTTAGCATATTAGCAGCGCACATTTTGTTGCTGTCAGTGCTTCTGTCTCTTGGATGTGTTGTCGCCATGCTTGAGATGAATGTGATGACGTGCAGAATCATCGCCTCGCCGGCTGCACCTGTCACTCGACAACTGATCTGTCCGTTTGCTCCGTTTGTTCTGTCGCACATGCAACAAACTGTCAGTCTCGAACGATGACCAACCATCTGATGAGCGACCACATGATGTCAAGTCAATTTAACCTGTGAATGCGTTCGATTTCATCTAGTGAGTGTGGTGTTAGGCATTTCGTCTTTAATTAGAATTGTAACGAATGTTCAAGTCTTGTTTTTATTCCATTGTTCAAGTCTTGTTTCCAATTCTAATTTAGTGAATACTAAAGAACGAATGAACGAAAGATACAGAGCGAGGGATGTTGCAAATTGCTCTGGCACACTGAATCTGACCCTCTCACTGTATTGGAATGTTTTGTGCAAATTAAGAGCTGTTATTTCTGTTTTGGTCACTAGACTATTGTGCGCGCGTGGGTCGCAACATTTCGATTGTTTCATGTGAAAAGAAGAAGAAGAAGCCTACGCTTTTGTTTTCTCTTCTTTATCCTCTCAACTTGCTTTGTGTTGTCGTATTTTGTTTTTCCTCTTTCTCGTTCTCATTCTCATTCTCGCTGAAAGCCAAAAGTATTTACGACGACTAACACGACGGCTAATACGATGGCAAAGTAATTTGCCCAGGCCAACCATTATAGTGAAATTCAAAATCAAGTGTGAGATTGTCGTCTCTCACTTTTTTGTCTCCTGTCTTTCCATACCTGTTACTCTGACTCTCACTATTGTTGTTGTTGTTGTTGTTGCTAAATCTCGATCGTGGCATCTGCACTCAGCACTCAATTTCACTTTGCTCTTTTCATAGTTTTTCTCATTCCACTTTATCGTTGAGCAATTAGATTATTGCCTTCACTGTGTGTCTGTCAGCATATGCTCGCGACGACCACACATGAATCTTCGAGGTTCCTTCTGTACACTTTCACCGTGTTGTCAGTATTCAATGAACACAAAATGCCAACGTTCGGCTGCTATTTTGCTTGCTTCTCTTGACTGAACAATCTACAATTGTAAACAATCAAATACCGTAGTTGTTGTCTCTTTCCAACAATAATCAACAACTGAACAAGAATGTGTCAACGTGCAATGCGATTCATGCGCCAGAAATCAAGCTACTTCTAAATTGATCTTCTGGTGAGACGAGAGAACGAACGAGATTAGACAACGAAACTCGTTTTTGTTCTTGCTTCACTTATTATTATCATTATCATTATCAATACAACTTGACAACGTGACAAGCAACAGAGACAGTGTGTGTGTGAGTGTGTATGTTTGCGTATGTTGACCTTGCACATACAGACAGTTGAGCTGCCAATCGTCCAATTGTCACACTCGTATCATTGCTGCTGCTGTTGAATGGACAAGTGAGCGAGAAATAGTTGTTCAACAAAAACAACAACTGATTAGTGAAAACTTTCACTCATTCTTTCTTATATTGTTTCACAACAATCTTGAATCTGCAGACAAATGAATGAATAGACGCTCGAGAATTTCTCTAAAATTTATCCATTCTATTGTTGGCCAATTGTTGCTAAAGTTAATATCAGATTGGACTTTTGAATTCAAATTTAAGTTTAAGTCCGAGTCTAACTATACAACAACGAGAGAAAGCAATCATCAACGTAGCCGAGTAGCAATATTTGCTTTGACTTATGGAACACAGCAACAAGTATGTTAGAAAGTAGTAGCAACAAGTGCAATCAAAACACTGCTGTTGTTGCCACCAATGTTTGTGTATTGTCAAGATTACGTTGCAAAATGTTTCGACCGACTTTTGTGAGACACGACTTTTTCTTACGTGTGTGTGTGTGTGTATGTCTGCATTTTTTCACTTCACACTCGTGCTCAGCCAGTAGCTGTCTAAATAACGTCAGTGTCAAACTACAACAAGCAAGTGATCGATTCGTTCGTTTTGAGCATCATAACAAGCAAGGGATTTGGTTCAAGGTTTCGTCTCGATTCCCTGAAATCTCGTCAAGCCATTAACGTTGCCAATGGCTCTGGTCTAACTGAGTAACGATATGACTAGCATACACACACTCACTGCATTGCACTGCTAAAGCAATGCACGACAAACAGCAGCGACAAGTGTCAAGTGTTACCCGCCACACTAATAACGCTCGCTGTTCAAGAAAATGAATCAACTAAACTAAATTGAGCAGACGTCTCTTTTGTCGATGCTGTCGCAGTTGTGTTGTCCCGAAACATCGAAAATTGTCAAAAATTACGCTAGCATGACGATAGTCAGACATATTTTCAATGTAATGAATCAAATGGTGCACAAACGCAAATTAATTAGCGCACATGTGCATTATTGAGTGTCTTCTTCTACTTTTGAGATTCTTCGTTTCAGCTCATACGTTTTATCATTCGAAGCTAGGTTTAACGAAGCGAACCCGGCTCATTGGCGCACAAAGCGAGGCCAAGTGCTTATTTGCTTGCGATATAAACATTAGCAAATAGTCGCCGTTCGCTGTCCAGTCAAGCGAACCGAACGAAACAAGTTTGTGTGCCGAACTTGAACATTGAATCTGGTCCACTTTTATGCTTGCTATCTTCGGCGACGACACTTAAGTTTCACCTTGGCCTTTAACAAGAGCAAGAGCAGCAGGTATAGCAACGTAGGTTGCAGTCAATTGAAAAATGACTGACGCAATTTTTGTTTACCTTAGCTGCTGACCAAATGAGGAGCAAATTAATCATCGATGCCGGCAGTAACAGTCGAATGATCCGTGTATAATTAAAAGCAAGTTGTGTGTGGCCCGCATACATACACACAATCCGCGTGGTCAAGTAAGTTGGGCGTCACTTGACTTGCCGTGTATTTCACCTCTCTTTCATGGTGTGTGCTCTGAATTGACACTAATATCATGGAATTGAAGTAAAGCGTCATTGAATTGAATTGAGCTGAGCTGACATTTGGCTTGAGAAGAGACAACAACAATCTTCGCTGTTGTCTATCTGATATTCTTGTCGTGCTCGAAAGTGTGTGTGTGACAAAACAACAAACATGTGTTTGAAAGTCATGTTAATTCTATTCAGTTTGGTTCGGTTCACTTCCGACTGACTGACTGACCGACTAAGTTTGGCATTGATTATTATTGTTATAGCCGAAAGTATGACTAAAATGGGCTCAATTATTGTGAACACGAGCTCTCTCTCTCTCTCTCTCTCTCTCTCTCTCTCTTCGACCGATACTTAAACAAACGAATGAGCGAACGAATTAACGAGCGACCGATACTTGGCACGAACATGAAACGAGAAGATTTGAAAAGAAGAAGAGTACGAAGAACAAAACAGCCATGTTTGTTTCGTGCACCTGCCTGCTGTTTGCTTCTTCACTGCCACTTGTTTACTAATGCACTATCTCTCTGGTGGTTCGTTCGTTCGCCTACGCTGTGATATCATTATCATTATCAATGTTTATTGCCGATTTAGTATAGTCGACCACACATAGTTACGGTGACGTTGACCGTTATGTAATGTCCGACGACTTTTTGCCGCTCTCGCCTATCGACGCGTTCAACTGCCGTTTGTGAGACCATGTATACATGTGTGTGTCTGGAGATACTGACTGGCAAGCTAAATCAGCCTATCGAGTGAATATTTTACCCGTGGTGTTGTCCACTTTGTCTATTGTGTTGTATTTTGTTTTGTTTTTTTGCTGTGTTGTTGTGAAACAACTTGTTTAGTGTTTTAAACTGCAGGTGCTAGACAGCTCACAGTTGATGCCCGAGTGTGAGCACAGGCAGACAGACAGACGGACGGGCACACCAAGCGTCGATAATTGAAGCGCCGAATTTGGCGAAACTCAAGCTGAGCTTGGCTTTCGCTTACTTGCATTCATCATTGCGTG
Organism: Fragariocoptes setiger; assembly: GCA_019968535.1. NCBI lineage: Eukaryota > Metazoa > Arthropoda > Arachnida > Trombidiformes > Phytoptidae > Fragariocoptes > Fragariocoptes setiger. The sequence continues at coordinate 21,808 of JAIFTH010000369.1, forward strand.
GAATAGCAGCCCATTGAATGAACAAACTTTCTCTTCTTCTTCCTTAAGTTTGCGACCAAACTGTGTTTGAAGCTCACAAAGTTCTTTTATGTTGTGCATTTATTAATAGTCTAGCTACGATTACGAAAACTATTAAGGAAATCCCAAGAAAGTAGCATTGTGTGCGCGTGTCTCAACTCAATAGACTAATTTTCTCAAAACTAGAGAAGAAAAAGGTCTAATCGTTGACCTGTGTCTGTCGTTCAAAGAGTGAGAAGCGAAAAGCTTCGCACACAGAACGAAACTGCCCGATCAAAGCTAAACAGAGATGGTTGGTTTAAGCAAAACAAAAGTATGGTCGATATTTGTCGACCAATCTTGCAATAATCATCGCTTCGAGCCATGTTGAGCTCACTGATTGACACAATTTGAATGGAAGCTGCCGCTGTTGATGCTGCTGAATGCCCACAGTGAGCGAGTGGGTCGAATCATCGCTGGTCTTTCTCTCGAATTACGTCGTAAAATAGAAAAACGTTTATTGAAGTCAACGCGCCAGTTTAGCTAACGCTAACCAAACTGTTATGCTTCACTTATCTGCCTTTAATGTTTTGACTCAAATGACGCAATCCTCTTTGTTGTTGCTTTTGCTGTTACTACTGCTATTTCTATTGCTATTGCTATGGCTCTGGCCATTGCCATTGGCGTCCGACTGAGCACCCATTACGCCTACGAATTGCTGCATTTAATCATTGAACCGTTTTTGGAGCCAACTTTTCGCTTCGCAATTGTTGCCTCACATACTGAGGCCATCGTAGCTGTCAATGATAACGGTTTTTGCCTCAGTAAGAGTCAAACTGTGAGCTAGCAATTCGTAGCAATCAATGCGAGCGACTTTACCAACCGCGATAGTCAATTTTTCATGCGTTTTAAGAATCAATCAGCCAGTTGTTTCTGCTCTTCATTTCATTCTAGCCTCCAGTTTAGTTCAGTCTAGTCTTTCTATCAAAGCCGCGGGCTAAGATTAGCTCACAATCAGATTCAATTAGTGGACGATTAGTTTTTTCTCCTCTCCTTCTTCTCGAATAAAATCAAATCAAACAGCTCATTTGAGAAAACTACACACAGCTTCCGGTTCAAGGAACACACATCCGCTGGATGACTCACTCTCTCGATCAATCGTCGACGAAAATAAGAATATGAAGCAAAAAGCATCTCAAGGAAAAATGATCGATGATTTGCATGGCACTCTGTGTGTGTGTGTGTATCGATTGTTGGCTAGCACATCGAAAAGCGTACATTGTAATGGAATTGGAATTGAAAGTAGCAATCAATTGGCTCGAATCAGTCTATCTTTTGCGAATCGATGCACGAAATAATGGAATCTCATTTCTCGATTCTTCGCGATTCATTTCTCGAACTTATTGCTTGTCGTGGTCGCCGAGATCGTTGCCGATCATCGCTGCATGCGCGCGAATGGAAGGAAATATTTCAATGCTCGCTTTGAATTCGATCGAGTCGATTGAATTCTTGAGCCTGTGAAAGAAGTCAAAGAAGCCAATGAATGAGTAATCGACCTGAAAGAGTTGTTGGCCAATGACGCACACACGCACACACGCACACGCACACACACACACACACACACACAGGCACGAACAAGCAGATCGAAGTCAGTACATCTGTTGCTCGCCAGTCGAAAATGTTAGCTCAGTAAATTCATATCGTGAACAAAACACACTGAGCCCCCGATTTGTCCTGCTGTCGTTTCCTGTTGTCATGTTGTCGTGTCCATTTTCACTCTCATCTTATCTTTTGATTTGTTGTGTGTGTTGTTTAAATATCTAACTGTTGCTATTAAAAAATGATCGCCACTCTAGAGCTCGGTTAACATTTATGTTATGGCACGTTAGAATTGTTCATCTAAGTTTGAGTGTTGGTTTGAGTTTAAGTTCAACTTATTGCCATTGCCATTGTTGTGTTTGCATATGACATAAGCAGCATTATTGTGTAATAACGCCTGATGTTTGATAATACGCTGTCGATATAAGCTGCTGTTGCTAGCATGGCTTACAATCATTGACGTCATGTAAGAATATTAAATTCGCAAATTGATGGCATAGAAAATGGTAAACGAAAAGATAGAGAGGAGAAAATGAATGCTCGGCCAACAAACAATCGCTATTCACTATTGAATTGAATTGATTATCCTCTCGACTGGTGATTTATGCTCACTTTGCTTTCTCTCTTTATCTGTCTGTCTGTGTCTTGTCTCATCATCACACAATCACATAATCAAAAGTTCTAACATTACATACTGCATATTGTGTTGTTGTTGCACATCAAACATTATAACTTACCCGATGACACTTTTTCTTATTTTCCTTTTTTTCGTCTGTCACCCTCTTTCTCTTCTCTTGTGTAATTTATTCTGAACACAATGTGTGCGTGTGTTTTAATCTGCGTGTATTATAATAATATTGTGCTGGTGCAACAGTAACACTAGCACAAACAGGCACACTCACAGCAGCTGTGAGAGGCAAGCGATGAGTTTATTTGAAAACTCGCGAGAAATTCTCACCGTTCATTACGGATAATTTCGCTTGACCATAATTTAATTTGATATTTCGAGACGAGAAGAGAAGAGACACGAAAGATCAAACTAACATCAATTATATCTCCTTCTCATTGATTTACTAACACATGAATCATGTGTTTCTCCCCCGAACAGGTGCCACTAATTGCGCACATTTGTGTGTCGCGCGAAACTTCGAGTGGTCGCGATTCGTCGCTGAGAAACTTTTGGAACAAAGGTGAGTTTTCAACGGAGTTGGACGCAAGAGCACCACTCAATATTTGCGAATAATCACCCATGAATTTATTCTAATTATAGTCATTAATTAATTCATCAATTCTCGTCGATCAATTTAATTATTGTTCATTTTTTTTTCAAGTGAGAGAGTTGGACATGTGGCGCAATGTTCGCTCGAGACTCAAGCACATTGGTCGTCGTCGCCTCTTTTTGTTGATATTCATATGGACATGCACCTGTTTGGTGTTGTTCAAGCTGGCGCTGTTGTTTGCATACATTGACGCCCGTCAGACGACGAGGCCGATCGAAATGATGATGACACCGCGGCAAGCGCGTGCACTGCGACACTCTCAAGGTGACAGCACTCAATCAGCCGTCACGAACACTCGTCGGACATCTCAGAGTTGGCACTTGTCGGCACCGTCAGCGTCATCGTCCAACACTACACCTCACAAGGCTCTGATGGGGGCCGCATCGAGTGCGACGCCCACCAGAGCGATTAGCGCCAATGTGAACGGATGTCAATATGCGTTGCCGGCACGCACAGAGCTCGACGTGTCCAACACTTATTGGCAACGATTGGTGACGCGCGCGCGTTCGCAAAATCCAACTCAATCGGGCGCATTGTCGTCCGAGTCGCCGGTCGCGTCAGGTGCGCCGATGATACTGTCCTCGTCGTCAGCGTCGCCGGCCGCATTTTCTTCGGCACCAATCAGTCAATCAGCTTTCAATCAGTCATCGATAGCCAATTCAACAACAAGCGCTGTGAATGGCGGCGGCGGCATGAGCAGCGAAGAGAAACTGTTACCGGGCCAAACGACGTTCCACTTGTACGCTGCCTACTACGACGACAGGTGGCGTCAGGGTGGCGCCTCGGTTCGCATTCTGGCCATGATTGATCGTGTGCACCCCACGCCCACGCAATGCTTGCTCTGGTTTGTCAACAGCAGCAACTCAAGCAACAACTCAAGCTCGAACGTTGCCACTGCTAATTCCAACGTTGAACGTTCCAATACTACGACTTCTTCAGTAACAACCATGGCCAATTACATGTACGCTTGGTACCCGAAATGGGGCAACTACAAGGATGCCATTCTGCAGCCGTTTATTGTGACGTGCCCAGTACCAAAGACGCACGCTCACTTGGTGCCCGACAGTGTGAGTTTGATGGAACGATCGGTGGCGCCATCTATGGGCGCTCAAGATAAAGACAAACAAGATAAACAGAAAGAAAAACAACAAGGATCGTCCTCATCGGCCTCGTCCTCATTGGCTACCACACAATGCCCACGATTGAGTAACAATTTGCGCATACTCAATGAACGACCCAGCAAGCGACTACGATTCGGTGTGTGTGTCAAAGGATTGGAGTTTTTGCACGACGACATTAGTGTGCGTCTCGTCGAGTGGATCGAGTTGCTGCACATGTTGGGCGCAAGCAAGATATTCCTGTACGAGCTTGACGTGCATCCTAACATTAGCAGAGTGTTGCGTCACTATCAGCAACGCGGCATTGTGCAATTGACCAAAATCACGTTGGCTGGCCAACAACCGAACGAGCCCGAATTGCGACATCAATATCTCAAGATGCACTTGACCAACAAGCGCCAGAATGAGCTCATCGCTTACAACGATTGCTTGTATCGCAATCTGTACTCGTACGATTATCTGGCATTGCTCGACATTGACGAAGTCATTATGCCAATTGTGCACGCGTCGTGGCATGAGCTCATGCAACAGGTAGAGGCGGACGCGTTGCGCGAGCATAACTACACGCGCGCCTCTTACAACGTGCGCAACGTGTACTTTTTCGACGATCTGGCCGGCGACAAAGTGAAATCAAACGAAGCTCACAATGGAATACGTCAATCGCAATCGCAATTGGCCAAGGCGAACGCTGTCGTTGATCGTGAGCGCAACGATATTCCTTCCTACATGCACATGTTGCGCCACGTGTTCCGCAGTCGCAACTACACGGCACCCGGCCAATATGTCAAGTGCTTCCACAACACACAGCGTGCCGTCTCATTGCACAATCATTTTCCGCTCAATTGTTTCGGCCAATGTACCACGTACTCGATTCCTACTGCGCTGGCGCACTTGCAACATTATCGCAAAGATTGCGTTGGTCCGTTGCGTCAGACGTGCCAAAACGAATTCCGAGCGTTCACTGTGCGTGACACGACAATATGGCGCTACAAGCAAGCCATGATCGAGCGCACCACTCGCGCTTTGCTCCAATTGAAACTGTTGTCACCTAGCGACGCTCCCCCCTCTTAATTTTGCGGTGACGCACTCTTTTCTTATTGTCTATAATTTATCGTTGCAATCTCACAGTCTTTCGCTTCACACACAAACACACACACATATACGAGCAGGTGCGACCATCCTCAACGTTAAACATTTTCTCGTTCACTATTTGTACGCCTTATGTATTATTATTGTATTTCTACTGTTCAGTGTATTGTTGTAAAAAGAAAATTTACACCAAATTTAGGAACAAAATTTGTGATATCGTCGAACGGAGCGTCGACGAACACCTCAACTCCACTTATGGCCTTCCAGTGATTCAATCTCGAACACTCAACAACGAATTGAAGAGAATTAAAGTATTCCTTGACCTTAATGAAAATAGAAATTTTTAATATCAGACGAGTTAAAGTTAATTTCATGACACATAACTTGTTGACAATGATTTTATTCATCGATACATAAAAGCGTAAAAATAAAAACAATTCTCATCTCCCACGCTTTTCGGATCCTGTCCGCGTTTGATTCGAGTTAACGGCTAATTGTAGGGCCTCCTGTGCTTTGACAACTTGATCAATCTGCTCGGGAGAAAATTTGAACACAGCCGATATCACTTTGGCCAACACTAGAGGCTCCTTTCCCATCATGAACTGTAACACTGTATAGTGATAAAGTGTGTTGATGATAAAGTTATGTTAGAGAGATCTTGATGAACATTTATCGAGAAATCATACAGGACTAACGGACTAACCTGCAAAACGAAGATATTCGAACTCTGTTGGATCTGGTAATGACTCCTTAGAATAAGCGCTGTTAGCAGCGATACTGCGTGAGATCTCTTTTAAGCGTTGATTTTCCTCCCTGGTTAGTATAAAAGATTCAATAGTTATCTGGAAGGATTAGTAATTGATCGTCCATACAAGCACTCAAAACCCTTACAATACCATTAAACTAAGTTAACTTACTGGTACTGAGTGGTAAACGATATTGGGGTGAAATGAAAATTTTATGATATAGAGAAGAAAAATGGGTTTAGATTAATTATCTTCAATATGTCAATATATTTTGGCAAGACTTTTTTGTAGTCTCGATAACGAACCTGTTCAATAACACGTTGCATCGCTTTGATCTGATAGTTGTAGCTGTTATCATCGTTAGCATAGCTATTTTGTCCTGCTTCTAGCTCTTTTTTGATATTGTTATTTGGGCGCAGTGACAGATCTCCTTCACCGGAGGAGTCTGACAACACACCATCTGAGTGTCGTTGTTTCAAAGTCCTCAATTGATCCGTGAGCATTTTAACATCTTGAGTGAGAATTTGATTTTCTTCGCGCAAATGTTCTATTTCCATTGAGTTCATAGAAATCTCATGTTTGCGTTCTTGGTTCAGTCGATCGAGCTCCTCTTTTAGTCTTTCCGTTTCACTCATTAATGATTCGTTTTGTGTCATCAATTCATCGAATCTTTTAGCATCATCGTGATAGGCTGAATTTTTGCGTACAGCAATCTTGCACAATTGGTCCATCAACTCACTAGCACGCTCGTTAATTTCGCTCCAATCGAGTTCCTCGTGCTGAGTTTTGCAACAATCTTTAGCAGGCACAGACGACTCTTTTGTTGGTGATGATTCTGGCGATTCTAAGCTATTGATAGTGTTCAAAATCTTGGCTAAAATTTCTTGCTGCTGTCGTCGCAAATTGTTGAATGCGAAATCACTGTTTGATTTTAACTCGGCGAGCTCTATGAGCAGTGATTCTTGTCGAGATGAGGTATCTCTGATTGATTCACGCATAGAGTCTCGTTCGTTTTCGACGCTCTGCAACTGTGAGGTCTTCTCGTCGATTGTCGCCTGTAATCTCTCAATCTCATTGGCTGATGCTACAACTTGACGCTTCGTCTTTTCAAATTCCTCTTTGAGCTTGGCAAAACATTCAAGTTGCTCTTGTTGACTCTGCTCGTTGGACAGCATATCTTGCACAGTGTGCTCCATAGAATCGTTCTTCTTTAACAATTCTTGATTTTCACTGCGCATCTGCTCCAATTGATTGTTGAGTTCCTCTTGCCGTCTCTTCAAATGAGCTATTTCCTTCTCTTGATCCTCGTTGGCGGACGATAACAGAGATAGTTGAGCATTCAATTCGTGAATATTTTGCTGGGCAGAGTCCGATTGTTGACTCATTATCGATTTGAGCTCATTGCAGTGCTCACAAGACTCCTCTTGTTTAGGCGCATTCTGAAGGTTCAGTTTTTCAATTTCTGTATGTAAAGACTTGATTTGTGACTCCAAATCTTGATTTTCCACGAGAGCAGCTTCAAGTCTGTCAGACTTATCAATGTGACTCTTCTCGTTGTCTCTTATCAATTCTGATAAAAGTTTTAGTTGCTCGGACAAATCTTGATACTGTTCATCGGAATATCGCACCAACTCTCTAATCATTGTCACTAAGCTTGATTGCTTTTTGGCCACCGCTATAAGTTGCGATTTCAATCTATCACCACACAGCTTAGAATGCTCGAGATCGGCCGTAGTTTGAGTCAATTGTCGTGATAAAGAATAGTTTTCGCTGCACGCGTGCTTGATCTTATCTTCAAGTTCATTTCGCATGTTATTAAAAACTCTATCTTTTTCTTCTTGCATTTTGGCAAGAGCCTGTGCTTTGGACGCATTCATCGTTCTTGTGAGTGTGTCGCGCTCTTTTTCGTGAGCCGAGCTCATGCGAACAATCTTGCTCTCCAATTCCGATTGTCGTTGCTTATGGACCTTGACCTGGTTCTGACTATCGGCTAATTTTTTCATGAGATCACTATTTTCTTTCTTAATTTGATTAATTTGATTGTTGTGGGCCTCTAATTCTGTGTGCATGGTACGCTTCACCTCGGCAATGGCAACCGTCCACTCATCGTTTTGCTTCCGAAGCTTGTCGAGTTCTTTGTTGAGTTTCACGTTAACATCCTTCAATTCGTCTATTTCGCTCAATGAATCTTCGAGCTCTTGTATTTTGGCATTCTTCACTTTTAACGTCTCCTTGGCCTTGCCAAGAAGTTTTTCTAAATCACGCACTTTTGACACAAGCTTATACGTGTTTGCGCCGCTATCTGAAGCACCCGACTCTGAGTGATCGTGCTCCCAAGACGACGAAGAGTATTGAGTATCTAGAAGTTTCCTATTGCGCTCCACCAGCATCTCTATTTGGTTCTTAAGTTGGCTTGTTTCATCCAGGTTGCATCCGGACTCGGCAAGTATCTTCTGTATACTTTCGCGTTCATCCATTAATTTTCTATTGGTCTCTAGAGAAAATCTATATTGGTCTCGATATTTTTCGAGAGTTCTTTGAATTTTTTCAATCTTATCGTGCTCTTCCATAATGTGAGTTGTGTCGTTGAGCAAATCAATTTCACCCGATGCACTCTCTTCGTTTCCGTGATGCGTATCCAACTCGATGTCTGATTCGATGTCATTAACACTGGCGAGTAAAGCAAAATTCTTATTTTGTGACTTATCAGATTTGCTTTTTAAAACTATCGATTGTCCATTGAACAGTTGATGTTGAGGCGAAGACAAATTAGATGAGTTCAGGTTTGCACGATTTTCGATCGGACTGTCATCGATTAAATTGAATCCACGCGCCTGAGGGCCTGCAGATGAACCTGATGAGTTTGCTTGAGGTAGTTGCTGTGTACTACTATGTCCGACATTCAGCGCCAACTGTCTCGGCGGTCCTATTCAATCGAATCATTACAATAATAATGAGGGAGTGGTCAGTTGATTAGTATTTTGTATGGATGAGACTTGAATCATCGCTTCAAATGAATGCAACATATTCGATACTTACCGATAGTCATTGCTAGATTGTCGATAATTTGCATGTTCTGTAACTTGTTTGTGGCTGAACTGACTTCGTCTGTGATGCGCTCCTTCATCTTTTTAAACATTGACATGGCTGAGGAGTGATCGAATTGATGTGAGTTCGAATTAAGTTTAGGCTAAACAAGAATGTGTCCCAAAGGGAATATAATCAACTGAGTGGCTCGTAAAATAGATTTAAAAATGATCGTTGCGTCGCAATTCGACCCGAATCTTTTAACAAATCCTTAAATCGTCATGGAATGCTGATGTGGGTAAGTTGCAGGTTGGGAGTGATAGAGATTGACGTTTTCAGTCCAAACGTCGGTTATTGTAACGACAACGGTGATAATCAAGGTTGTTATCGGGAGAACAATCGATAACTTTTGATCATATGGTGTCATGAGTGGCACATTGAATTAATAAAAGCATTTGAACAAGAGCTCATAAAGATCGGCCAGCTCAATATTGCAAGCATCCGCATTGTCAACGAGTAACACTCGATTAAAAAACATTGGACTCGGGTTGTTATGAATATGTGTCACCATCATCGGCGACGGGTTGAACAGAGCTCCGTGTTGTTGGTCCAAATGACAAAAAATAAATACAAATTAGCGAAGACAAGTGTCAGCGACGCTCAATTCTCTGTTTGCCATTTCTATGTCTGCAGATGCAGATATTTTGCACTGACAATCAGCTGTGCGCGAATAAAGGGTGTCAGAGACTTAAAGGGTGACAGGATTTTAGTTGCTTTGAAAAATTCGTACGTCTGGCTGGAAAATCATGAAAGTGCTGGCGGCCCACAGAGACTATGTCAAGGAAGCAATAGAACACGGTCTCGTTGACGATATCTTACGTAGTATCGAAAGTGCAACAGTTGAAGAAGAACGCTTCATATTCAAAACGCTGAGACATTTGATATTCAAAGGTTATTGCCGAGATGATTCTGGATTTCTACTTGAAAAGATCATCGCACTTCTCAAGTACCAAGTAGCGCATGAAAAGTCTTGTATTGCGATGGGCGGTGCGGCGTCTTTTAACGATATCGTTAGATACAATAACGAATCGATATCGACGTATCTGATTG